>CM023144.1:178400-363400 GCA_013133815.1 Cromileptes altivelis | reverse complement strand
GCATTGCAGAGCCCAAAAGGCATTCTGTTCCACTCAAACAAGCCGAATGGTGTACAAAATGCAGTCTTTGAACAGTCTGCCTCAGTGACTGGCCAAGTCCAGGGTTGAGAACCAGCAAGCACCAGACAACGCATCCAGAGACTCCTCTATGCGTGTTGAGCTGTCTATAGTCAACACACAAGCGTATGCTGCCATCTTTCTTCCGTACCAACACAATAGGAGACGCATAGGGGCTGCTACTCTCCCGAATGACCTGTGATGCAAGCAGTTGGCTGATGTGTTCCTTCACAACCTCATATTCTGAGGGTGGGATGCGCCTATAGCGTTGCCTCACTGGAGTATCGTCCACCAAAGGAATGTAAAGGGAAATGAGGTGTGTACAACCTAGATCACCATCATGGGCTGAAAAGACAGGAGTATACTGCCTAAGCAATGATCTCACCTGACCCTGTTCCTCAACAGATAACGTGAACAAATCAATGTTCCTCTACCTGCTGCTGCACACTAGAGGAAGCTGTCTGGGGGGACACGGTGGCCACACTTGAAGGCACCTCAGTGATCCCTGAAGGAAGACTGACGACATTTACAAAGTCCAGTGTGCCAACAGCAGTGCGAGGATGCAACACAACATCAGTGGAACCAACATTAATGACAGGCATGTAGGCTGTGCCCCTGATCACGTGGACCAAGGCAAGGGAAGCAAGCAACCCAGCTGGCAACCCAGCATCCAAGGGCTCAAACAGTACTGTCGAGTCTGAGTACTGCTCAGAACATGTGGCAGCCACGACGCCACCGGGAATTCGCCAAGCTCTCTTACCCCTGACCTTCACCTTCCCAGGACTGTCCTGAGGGGCCTGCGTGTCAGCATGGTGGCACTGTTGCAATGCCTGCACAACCTGCTTGGGAGCTTCTGAGACACAAACCTGGGAAAACAAGGCTACACCATGCTGACCAAAAAGCTCTTGGTAACACCTGCAAATCACGTTCATCCCCAACACACCAGGCACACCACCAGGGGGATCCCTCACCACCAACAAACCACAGTGGGGCATCAGTTTGCCACAAAGTTGCACATCGAGCTCCAAGTACACAATGTAAGGAATCCTCAGACCGTTGGTAGCTCTAAGTTCCAACCAGTGACAGGAACGGAGACGCTCCGGGCCCCACGGCTCAAGATGCTGGCAGAAAAAGCTCTCAGAAACTGTAGACACAATGGAGCCGGTGTCTACCAGACAAGGAACCTTCACTCCACCCATGTCCACATCCAAATGGGGACAAGACGAAATCAACCCAGAAGCATCAAAATTACGTGGAACAGACTGTGAGCCAGAAGCAGCCCCACCCAAACTGTGGCTCTGCAGTTCGGTGGGCACTAGTTTTCCAACACCGACGGGGAGCGAGACTGCTGACCCGGATTGGAAAGGGGTCGTGAGGGGAACTGTGGACGAGAAGGAGCACGCACCCCATCACACTCCCGCGCAAAATGTCACGGCTGATTACAACGCATACATAATACGGGGCCAGTAAGAGGTGGACGACTGTACTGACAGAAGTAATGCAGCTGAGCAATGCTACCCATGAGCTGGTTAAGCTGCTCTTGCTGACGTTTCAGCATCTCCCTCATCTCACTCATCTCAGACACTGACGAGGACGGGACAGCAGCCTGAGGGCCACCTAGAACACTGTACTGGACACCATACACTGAGGGGACCGATTGACTGCAACTTCTCACACCACCAGGCAAGCCTTCATGCTCCCACCAGATCGCCTCTGATCTAACCTCCAGCAAAGTGCAGTCCGGCTGCCAACACACCAACTGCTTCAACTCGTGGCGCAAGGAGCTATTCAAGACGTGCTCAACAAACTGGTCTCTGAAAAGGGCCTCAGCATTTGGCATGTGAGCAGGTGCACGCTGCCTTACCCTCTCCATGAGGCCCATCAAAGCCAGGGAGAACTCCTGAAGAGTCTCTCCCTCTTGCTGCCTGCGGGAGAAGAAGCCTCCTGCAGTGCAACATAAGACTCCGAACACCCGTACAGCTCCTGTAAAATGGCAAGTACTCTAGCAAGGTCCTTCCTCTCCGCGGCAGAGCGATACTTGATCTCATCTCTGGCCTCTCCCTCTAGATGGTCCATGAGCTGGTTAAGCTGCTCTTGCTGACGTTTCAGCATCTCCCTCATCTCACTCATCTCAGACACTGACGAGGACGGGACAGCAGCCTGAGGGCCACCTAGAACACTGTACTGGACACCATACACTGAGGGGACCGATTGACTGCAACTTCTCACACCACCAGGCAAGCCTTCATGCTCCCACCAGATCGCCTCTGATCTAACCTCCAGCAAAGTGCAGTCCGGCTGCCAACACACCAACTGCTTCAACTCGTGGCGCAAGGAGCTATTCAAGACGTGCTCAACAAACTGGTCTCTGAAAAGGGCCTCAGCATTTGGCATGTGAGCAGGTGCACGCTGCCTTACCCTCTCCATGAGGCCCATCAAAGCCAGGGAGAACTCCTGAAGAGTCTCTCCCTCTTGCTGCCTGCGGGAGAAGAAGCCTCCTGCAGTGCAACATAAGACTCCGAACACCCGTACAGCTCCTGTAAAATGGCAAGTACTCTAGCAAGGTCCTTCCTCTCCGCGGCAGAGCGATACTTGATCTCATCTCTGGCCTCTCCCTCTAGATGGTCAAACAGGAAAAACGCCTGGTCAGACTGGGATAAATGCCGGGCCCTCATACTCTCCTGCACCTCCTCCATCCACTCGCTCACCCCTATTCCTGCCCTCCCCCTAAAGATGGGACACTTCCTATCAGTAGGTACAAAAATCAGTCTCTCCGCCACAGGGAGACTAGAAGTGGAAGGAGCGACAGGTGGTGCCGAAGATGTAGACGGTAGAGCACTAGGGCCAGCCTGTCCCTGTCGTAACCGCTCATTATCAGCTTTTAACTGTGCGATCAACTCTCTAAGTTCCTGTATTTCTTCCTCCATAATTTTCTTCCTCCATAATTAACACAAACTCACTATATTACAAGTAGTTACTATGGTGCAACGGCACCACAAAAGCCAATCCTGTAGTAGACACCTCACCCAAGAGCGCTCAAGAAGATCCACCAGGGGCCACTGCTGCTTTGTTTCCGAGCTTTCCAATCTGCATACAGAAACAGAATTAGGGCACACAATAAAACAAGATGAAATCAGCAACACCACAACAGAGAAAAAGGAACCCACGTCTCAGCCGTTCAAGAGAGTAATCCTGCCGACAACGCCAAGTTTGTGGCGAGGGGAGAAGAGTAGGAATAGCAAAGCTAAGATTGTCAACAACGCCACCCTGGGAATTATACCCAGAGAATTATCTTTGCACTACAAGGCACACAGGTACGTTTACTTAAGAGGCATGAGACGTGGTTCCAATTGATTAAAAAAAAAAAAAAAAAACACTTTATTAAACAAACTGGGTAAAAACCGTAATTACAATGTCACACAGAGGGGAAAAGGAAACTAATCAGGGCTGAGGCCTAGTTGATGGACGGGGCCTAGTGCAGGGGAAGGATCCACCAAAAAAAAAAAAAAAAAAAGAAATCAACTTATATCACCGGACACATGTGGCAGACACACACTCAGTGAAGTAACCCACTCCCAGGAACACAGCAGACAAGACAGAAGGGTGCCAACACCAGATCACCAACACTGCCACCACCGGCCTCCAGCCACTGAAAAGAGGGGAAGATAAAACAAATTAGTGGGGTTGCAACAAAAACACAAAGCAAAATCTAACAAAATTTTAATTAAAAGGGGCAGGGCACAAACTTAAACTTAACAAAATATATCAACCAATAACTACCCAATTCGGTTTCAACAAATATAACCCAAACAAAAAGGAAAATGAAGAACAGAAAAACAAGACAATTTCCTAATTGCATAAAGAACCTTTCAAATTAATTCAATTAATTTACAAATGAGTTACCCAAACAGACCGAATCAAGTTCAACCCAAACAAAACATACAAATAAACCGATACAAATAACCAAATATAATGGTGTAAACCCACACTGTCACACATGCATTCCATATAAATAGAGAACCGTGCCCCTGCGTGCAGTCGAGCAACTGCCCACACCAGACGTTGAAACAGAGTCACCAAGGGTCCATTTTGTTGAAGCAGAGCTACAAAGCGGTTTATAGACCTCTGCGTGGCGCCGTGCCATAAAAGCGAAGCAGCAGCAGAGACACACTGCAGACGCGGTGGAGACAAAGCAGCAGCCACAGCGGAGACAAAACAGCAGAAGCAGGGGAGACAGCAGCAGCCGCAGTGGAGACAAGCATTTACCTGTGATCACACTAGCATTAGCCACTGGACAGCATCAACCATACCGCAGAAAGAGAGGACACCTAGCACAGGCACACGCTGCAGCGCATAGGGGGGGGGGGCAGAGCAGCACACAGGCAGTCGCCCTACAACACAACACCAATGCCTTAAGCACATTGAGAGAAACAAACAACCAGCGAGGTGAAGCAGCGTGCAGTCATACCTGTCGGATCAAATGACCGCTAACCCGGAAGTGACAGAGGTGACGAAGGCGCAAAGAACTGGTGGGTGAACTGCAGCTTTTCATACTGGCCCACCTCATCAGCGGCCACCAGCGGCGCTCATTATAAACAGTGGCAAATCACAAAGGATAAACACCTGTATGCTGCTACACTACTACACCACTTTTACTGGTGAATGAGGCTGAGCCCACTGTCTCACTTCCCGGACTTCATCTGTCAGTCTCGCCGACATCAGATGCCACAGTCGGCTGTAACGTCAAGATCGCACCGATGAATTTAAGTTACCTTGAGTGCCTCCGGATTATAGTAGCTGCAAGTTAAACTGGAAAAAAACGCCCAGGCCTGCAGGAGCTGATGGACAGCTTTCAGTCGAGTGAGTAATATCGTCCGTGACGTCTTTGTCTGCTTTTTCCGAGTGACCTAGCGTACCTGTCCCAGAGGCAGCTGCAGCTGTTGCTCACCAGTGTATCCCTCCGCGCAGGACGTAAACACACTATAGTTCATGTATCAGACCTCTTCTAAAATGTCTAAAACGGGCTATCGTTTTTTGAATTAGTGTTTAAACATGTTTGTTTTAAATGCACATGCAGAAATGCCAGCTTCACGTTTATTTGTTCACTTTTAATGTAGGCAACGATATCCATCATGTTGTCTCAATATGAAAATGATAGGGAAAGGGCATAGCTCCCAAATTGTCAGAGTATTCCTTTAAGTCGCCAATTTCGGCACATTTTGGATTTGTGCCAGATGACAAGACATTTTAAAGGCTACAGTAGAATGTAGGGCTGCACGATATTGGAAAAAAACTGACATTGCAATATTTTTTTATGCAATCTATATTGCGATATTAAAAAATACAAGAGTTTTCACCAGATGATTTAAAGTAAGAAAATTAAAAAAATAGTGGCGGGGCTTTTACTCACCACAACTGCAGAAGCTACCAGTGTCATGTGAAACAGACTACATTAAAAAAGGTCCGTTATTTATTAATCCTTCTGTATCTTTATATTTAGGGTCCATTGTAATCCTAGTTCTTCTTCTTCTTCTTCCGAGGAAATCATACTTTCCATGGGTGAAAACTCACCAAACTTTGCACAAAGGTCCAGTCTCATGCCAGATATCCTCAGCTGTAAACTCAAGCCAATAGTCCTGATGGTGGCGCTACAGCAAGCGTCTACTTGCAACAAAAAATTCATAACAAATCAACCATATGTGCTACAACTTCACAACTTTCATCAAACTGTAGCCCCAATACTGAAGAAACTTTTATACACTTAAACCTATTAAAAATTATGAAGTTCATAGCTCTATTTTTTCAAAAACTTCTTAAACCTATCTCCTCCCACAATTTTTGCTCAATTGACACCAAATTTGCTACAGAGCATCTTCAGACTGTCCTACAAAAACTATGTTACTCCGATTTTTGTTTTATCAAAAATTGAGCCTACAGTGCATCAAAATGTTTGACTGTAAACGGTACTGTAAACATATACATGCAAATTCTTGCTAAATAAATCTTCAATGTTCATGAAAAAAATTCTGGAGTCATGGTAGACTTCAGACTTCAGAATATTTATTGTACCCTTGGGTAAATTCAGTTTACAGTGAGTGAGTCATCTCGTACTGTGAACACACAGAACACCACAAGACAAGACAAAGTGATGGCAGTGCTTAGGCTAAAAGAACAAAGAGGACGGCCCCAAGATAAAAAGCAAAATAAGTTAGAACATCAGTTGATAAAAAGGCCTAAGAATGTGTCAAACCAAGCAAAATGATAAAGATGTGCCATTCATAAAAACAAGACAAACAGTACAAGAAATAAATACATAAGTTATGTTACAGTTTGTCTCACTTGTTAATAGCACTGATGGCTGCTGGTACAAAGCTGTTTTTGTAGCGTCTGGATTTACAAGCAGGTACCGTGAACCTCCAACCTGATGGGAGCAGCTGAAACTCACCATTAAGAGGGTGGGGGTCATCTCTTACAATAGAGTTAGCCATCCTCTGTAGCTGTTTAGCATACAGGGATTCTGGGTGAAGCTGAGACTCTCCAATCAGCTTGCTAGACCATATCACGATTTGGTTTAAACAGTTTTTGTTTTTTAAGGACACATTTCCAAACCATGAAACAAGACAGAAAGATAAGACTGATTCAATAAAAGCACGATAAAACAAGGTCAGCATGGTCCTGTCAATGTTAAAAGTGGACAGTTTTCTCAGAAAAAACAGGCGCTGGCGTCCTTTTTTGTACACAGCTTTGCAGTTTGCCCCAAAGCTCAGTTTGTTGTCGATGACATTTCTAAGATTTTTGTATGTGTTGACACACTTCATTATCTGACCTTATAAAACCGTGGCCTCTTGATTTGAAGCCCTGTTTTTACGAAAGTCAATGATCATGTCTTTTGTTTTGGAAATGTTCATCTCAAGGAAAGATTTACTGCACCAGTCAAGAAAATCATTAACCACTGGGCCATGGCTCGTGTCATTGTTTTTCAGCAGGCTGACAATAACTGTGTTGTCTGCGTACTTTAAAATGTTCTATCCTCTCTGTTGCTGCGGCACATGTTTGTATAGAGGATGAACAAGAGAGAACACAGCACACATCCTTGTGGGGAGCCAGTGGAGGATGTAACCTGATCCGAGACAGCTCCATTCACTCTCACTTTCTGTGTCCGGTCAGTTAAGAAGTTCAAAACCCAACCCACAAGATTGTTGCTTATGTTAAAATGCTCTAAAAGCCTTAAGGCTAAAACATGGGGTTGGATTATATTAAAAGCAGATGAAAAATCAAAAAATAAAAGTCTCACATATGTTCCTTTCCCCTCCAGATGTTTAAAAAGCAAAATTAATAAAGTAACTGTAGCATCTTCTACCCCTCTGTTGGGTCTATAAGCAAATTGCATGGGAACAAGGTCATGCTCAGTTTTCTTCAAAATTTCAGATCTGACTTTTTTCTCAAAACATTTCATTACAATCGATGTCAGTGCAATTGGTCTGAAATCATTGAGGGTTTTGGGAGAACTGATTTTTGGGGCAGGGATAACAACAGCATCCTTCCAAACTCTTGGCACATGCTGCATCTTTAGAGCAAGCGGCCACAAATGTTATCAGGACCATAGCTTTTATTTGGTTTAAGGGAACAGAAGGATTTTTCAACGTCCTTCTGGGAAATAAAAAAGTGCTGATTGTCACTCACTTTATGACTCACCTCCTGTATTTCCTGACTAAAATCAAAAGCATCAAAACGTGTATAAAAACAGTTAAGTGCATTTGCAAATTCAATGTCTGACTCAAAGCCATCAAAAGAGATGATACTGCTGGTTTTAGAGTGTTGGAGGCCTGCAATGGCTTTCATGCTAGACCAAGCAGATCCAAGATTATTCATAGCCATCTTGTTTCCAGCTTCCATTTGTAGTCCTGCTTTGCTTTTAAAATCCCAATTTTCACCTCCTTAGTGGCTGTGTGCAGCTCGAAGACTGGTCCGTGTTTAAAAGCAAGTCTCTTTGCCTGTATACAAGCCTTAACTGACCTAGTGACCCATGGCTTATTATTGGGAAACACTTTTACACGCCTGCAGGGAATGATCATGTCCCTGCAAAAGGTGGCATATGAACAAGTGACATCATCAAGTTCATCAAGATCATCACCACAGGCTTCTTTAAACATGTCCCAATCAGTGCAGTCGTAGCACTCCTGCAAACAAAGCACAGCCTCCTCAGTCCAGTCCTTAATGTCTCTTGTATGGACCTTTGTCCTCTTTAACACAGTTCTGTATGTAGGCAGGAGATGCACACAGTTGTGATCCCCTGAGCCCAGGGGGGGGGGGGTAATGGGAGAGATTTATATGCCTCCTTAACAGACCCATAACAAAGATCAATAGTTTTATCCCGTCTGGTTGGACAGGTTACATATCGATAAAAGTGAGGTAGTGTCTTTTTAAGGGAGACATGGTTGAAATTACCCAGTACGAAGATTGGTGTATCAGGTGAGACAGATTGCAGTTTATGCACCACATCATGGATGACACTGCAGGCAGAAGAGGCACTGGCTTTCGGATGTAAATAAACTGTTGTGATAAACAGTTGCGGGAACTCACGGGGCAGGTAGAAAGGATGCAACGATACACATAAAAGTTCAACATCTGGAGTACAGATGCGCTCTCTGACAGTCACAGATTTAGGATGACAGTACCGTTGATTTACATAGAGACAGACTGATTTCCCTGTTACCTCTGCGTGTCTATCCAAACGGAGTGGCGCACCGAAGCCATCAATGAGCAGGTCCGCATCTCGATCACATTCAGTGAGCCACGATTCTGTGAACGTCAGAATCCCGCAGTCTTTTCAGAAAGCAGACGTTTCCCTGAAGTTCGTCCATCTTATTCCGGAGGGACTGGGCATTCCCCAGGATCATCGAAGGCAGGGGAACCCGGTTGAGCCTCAGCTTCCTCATGCGTAGCCACACACCTCCTCTCTTTCCTCGCTTCCTCCTCCGGCTTCTCTCTCTCCGTTTATCACCACCAGTTCTTGTGTTAGGCAGTTTAAGGATGTGATCCGGAATCTGTGCCATGATATCTGACACGTCAGCCGGCACTGTGTATTTAAGTTGGAGCAGTTCATTTGTGCTATACTGCAGCCTATCACCACTAACAGTCCAGCTGTCATTCAGGGCGAGCAGGAGAAACAGTAGCCAGAAACACACAGTAGGGCGAAGACAGTCCATTTTAGCCACGCTGTCTATCAAGACTCCACGAGGAGTGTAAAGCAGCACATGAAAAAACTTACAAACAACTAAAAACAACAGACACAAAAAAATACGAGGACGCCAAACTCTCTGACGGGTCACTGCGTGCGCATGCGCCCCAGGGTAGATGATGTTGGAGTCAATGTAAAAATGGCAATTTTAAACATCAGTTTCTCACTTATGGAGCAAATCAATCATTGTTACAAATTACCAACTTCTCCATGCTGTCCAGATACCATATGTGTATTTTCAGATTTTTGTCTTAATAACTGAATTTTTTACAGTGGTTTCAAATCTGCCTTTCCATGCACGGATGGCTGCTTTTCTACACAACAGTGAATGGCTTACTCAGTTTGTGAAGCCACTGTTGAGTTGCTTCTTGCCAATTAGCTCAGAGTGGTAGATGACCGTCTTAGGTTCCAGAGGTTGTGGATTCAAGCCTGAACTGGTGCAGAATCCACATTGTAATGTAAACATCTTCTTGTACTCCAGCTTATTGCTTAAAAGTGCCTGAGCGTGAGTGATCACTGTGCAGCATCTACAAGTCTTTTTTCTGCTAGAAAATCTGCCTTCTCATGCTTGAAAATAAACCAAACTTTGCACAAAGATCCAGTGTCAATACTTAAGTGTGAAACCATCTGAGGCTTCTCACTTTGCATGTAGCTCAACTAGTTAAACATCAGTTTTCACTTATGAAGCAAATCAGTCATTGTTAAAATAAATTCCATTCATGGACGGCTGCTAAACCGCCACGTCTGGCTTAGTCAGTTTGTGAAGCTACACATGAATTGTCACTGGCTAATTAGCTCAGTGAGATAGAAATTGATTATTAGGCCCAATCCCAATTCCTATCTTAACCCTCAATCTTAATTCTCAAGATCAACCCTCAATCTCACTAGCCCTCAAAACCAAGTGTTAAGGGCTATCTTGTGACTTTAAAATGGGACGCCCCTCAAAGGAAAATACGTCTTAAGACTGTCATCGGTAGTCGTCCATAAAAAGACGAGATGAGTTTTTTTTTTCCCCCAACACTGTATTTCAATTCTTGTACAAAACAAGCAGTGACAGACATGAACAGAACAAATATGCCAGGGTTAAGAGAAAAGAAAAAGAAATAAAATAAACAAACAAATAAAAAAGTTCAGCAGCTCAAACAATTAAATTGTTTACATATTTTCAGAGTCTTTATAGCTTTGGAGTTTGTGGAGTGCTGAATGGTTTCTAAGTATTGCTGCATTTCATTCCTAAAAATTTTGAACAAGGGTTTTCTGTTACAAAATTTTCTCTTATGAATATGGAATTTCGCTAAGATAATAGATAGATTGATGATATAGAATTGTTTTTGTTTTGAAATGCTGACATCATAAAATCCAAACAGCACATCTTTGTACAGAAGGTGAAAATAGAACATAAATGTTGCAACGAATATACTCAACAAAATCTTTCCAAAAAGTGACAGTATAGGGGCAGCTCCAAAACAAATGTACAGTTACCAAACAACAATTTTCAACATATTTCAACAGCTGTGCTGATTTCATATTGAAACAGAATGCTTGATCATTAGGGGAACAGTTGCCGTTGTGACCGAGAATTATGTTATGGATATGAACAGTTCACAAGTTACAAATTACTCACTCCCATAGTTTTTTTGGAGCCTGCTTGCTTTTTGTAAACTTGTCTTCATTGGTGGCCCTGAAATGAATCAGAGCTTGTGTTTTGTCTGGTGACAAAACACAAGTAACAACATTACTTGTCTTTTATTATTTACTTTTTTGGGCTACCTGTCAGATATTCGTTAAATTATTAGTTTAGTTTCATGTAGTATTGCAAGTATTATCACAATGAATACTGTGGTTAACATCCAGCAGAACTGGTGAGGCTGTTTACACAGTCACACAAGTGTTATCTGGTGACTTTCATCCACGTTAACATTTCACTCTTTGTGTTATAAGTTGATATTCAACCAAATAACCTGTACAACAACAACCGACGTAACTTGTTCAGTGGAAAGTCACCAGATAATACGATCACTAATGTTAACCTGCAGCTGTAATGTTACCAGCTGCAGACTCTATGGCTACAGAAGATGACACCGTCTGGTCATCTTACAAAAATGTTGATGCAAACATTTCACATATATTAAAACAACTTAACTAAGTTACATCATCACTGAGAAATGACTTCTTGTAACTGAATGACAGCATACTCGGCTATCAGAGAACTGGGGTTACGTGTGGCGGGGCAGACAAGCCGTCGTCCTCGACCAAAAATATGTGTGTTACGCTACAAAGAGGTCTATAGTCCATAAAATGACGTTAAACTAAGATAATGCAATGGTTATCACACTTTTAAAACAACTATTAACGAGGAAAATACTCACATTGATCCTTATGCTTGTCGCCGCCATCTTGCATTGACTGAATCGTCTGTACTGTACTAATCGTCTGGGTTCGGCTGAGCTCAGCGGATGATACGCAAAGGAGTCTGGGATAGCACTGGTCCTGGAAAATCTTAAAAGTGAGGGCCATACAGCCCTTATTCTTGACCCTCAACTCAACACTCTGAGAATCGGGACAGCACTAGCACTTTGCGGGAGCGCGGATTTTTGAGACTGAGGGTTAAGATTGAGAGTTAAGATAGGAATTGGGATTGGATCTCAGAGGTTGTGAGTTCAAGCCTCAGCTGATGCAAAAGGCAGATTATGTTGCTAAATTCCTAAATGTCTTCCAATTCTTCTGCTTGTTGCTCATAATTGCCTAAAAATGCCCAGACCAGACCCATCGCTGCACAGCAGCTATAATTTTTACTTTTTATCCGCTCTGTTGCCTTGATAAAGTCGTAACACTTTACAATAAGGTACACAAAATTAAAGTAGTTCCTGAGGAACTAATGAGGAACTAATGAGGAACTGATGAGTAGTTACTGAGGATCTATGGTACACAAAATTAGAGTAGTTACTGATGAACTAATGAGGAACTAATGAGTAACTAATGAGGAACGAATGAGGAACTAATGAGGAACAAATGAGTAGTTACTGAGGAACTAAGCTACATAAAATTAGAGTAGTTACTGATGAACTAATGAGGAACTAATGAGGAATGAATGAGGAACTAATGAGGAACTAATGAGTAGTTACTGAGGAACTACGGTACACAAAATTAGAGTAGTTACTGATGAACTAATGAGGAATGAATAACTAATGAACTAATGAGTAGTTACTGAGGAACTACGGTACACAAAATTAGAGTAGTTACTGATGAACTAATGAGGAACTAATGAGGAACAAATGAGTAGTTCCTGAGGAACTAAGCTCCACAAAATTAGAGTAGTTACTGGGGAACTAAGCTACGCAAAATTAGAGTAGTTACTGGGGAACTAATGAGGAACAAATGAGGAACTAATGAGTAGTTACTGAGGAACTAGGGTACACAAAATTAGAGTATTTACTGATGAACTAATGAGGAACTAATGAGGAACTAATGAGTAGTTACTGAGGAACTACAGTACACAAAATTAGAGTAGTTACTGATGAACTAATGAGGAACTAATGAGTAACTAATAAGGAACTAATGAGGAACAAATGAGCAGTTACTGAGGAACTAAGCTCCACAAAATTAGAGTAGTTACTGGGGAACAAATGAGGAACTAATGAGGAACGAAGGAGTAGTTACTGAGGGACTACGGTACACAAAATTAGAGTAGTTACTGATGAACTAATGAGGAACTAATGAGGAACTGATGAGTAGTTACTGGGGAACTGCGGTACACAAAATTAGAGTAGTTACTGATGAACTAATGAGGAACTAATGAGTAGTTACTGAGGAACTAATGAGGAACTAATGAGTAACGAATGAGGAACTGATGAGGAACAAATGAGTAGTTACTGAGGAACTAAGCTACACAAAATTAGAGTAGTTACTGGGGAACTAATGAGGAATGAATGAGGAACTAATGAGGAACAAAAGAGTAGTTACTGAGGAACTAAGCTACACAAAATAAGAGTAGTTACTGAGGAACAAATGATGAACTAATGAGTAGTTACTGAGGAACTACGGTACACAAAATTAGAGTAGTTACTGAGGAACTAATGATGAACTAACTATTAGTTAATGGTCAGTTCTTCATTAACTCATGATCAAATTTCAGAGGAGTAGTTACTGAGGAACTAATGAGGAACTAACTATTAGTTAATGGTCAGTTCTTCATTAACTCATGATCAAATTTCAGAGGGGTTAATCACGACTTAATAATTAGTGAACTAGTTACTTCATCAGTACAGAATCATTACTCAATAACCCGCCCATTAGTTAATCTTTTTATGTCCTAAAGTAAAGTGACACATAATAGTCTTTCATTACTTCATCATCATCTTTACAATTAGTTAGTTAACAAATAAAATCACAGACAGCAGGATTCTTGAGAAGAGTTTAATTAATTATTTTCAGACCACATACACATTAATATGATCATCCATGTTATTCTGTACAAGGTGCTGACACACCAAAGCGACATCAAAGAACTAGCAGCAACAAAAGCCAACTGTTGCATTGTCCACGTCACCTTGTGTCAGTTGCATTTGAACACACCACAAAGACTACACCCAACGCTTGAAACTGTTACTCATTTATTTTGGCACTGCCCCATTGTCAAAAGACTCTGGAGTGATATTTGTAATTTTATTGCGAACAATATTAAAAAATAATTTAAGCTGTTTCGGAGGGATGTGCTGTTTGGACTTTTCGATTGTAACAGAAATACGGCAAAACCCATTGAAAGATTTATTATTAATCTCATCTTACTTTTGGCAAGATTTCACATTCACAAATGTAAGTTTACACATAGAAAACGTTTTATATTTTTAATATTTTCTTGTAAACTCTTATCCCCCCTGGCATAGGTGATATATGACATATATGTGTAATGTTTAAGATCTGCATTCTGTAAACTTCCTGTCCTTCCTTAAAAAAAGTTGTGGAGGAAAAAAAAGAAGACTATATCCGACAGCCAAGTAGCACGTACGTTCTGCGCCTGCATGAAAGGAAATAACGCAAAAAGGGAAACCAGTAGCCGTTGAATGCATGAGATCAACAAAGTAACGCGGAGTGACAGAGTGATACATCCTGTTAGCCGAGGGGTTTCCTCTCTGTGCAGCCGAGCACCGCAGCACCTCCATGGACTATCACATCCAGACGCTCCCGGTGTTTCCTCCACAGGCTCCACTTCACTCAACTTCACTCAGCTGCCCGATAAACCCACTGCTTCTTCCCACGTTAACCTGAATAACAAACCAGGGCACGGTTGGATCCAAACGAAGAGCCGGGGCTAACGTTAGCTGGGAAGCTAGCGGAGGCTAACTGGCTGCTTCCCTTTGGTCATGCTGCGGCTAACGCTCCGCTAGCCGCTCCCAGCTAGCTCCGGTTTGTTATTGAGGTTAAAGTGGGAAGAAGCAGCGGATCTGTCGGGCAGCTGAGTGAAGTGGAGCCTAAGGAGGAAGCACCAGTTAGCCCCCGTTTCACTACAGGCAGATTCACTCGCTACAGGGAAGAGGATATAACACCTGAACAGCCAGTCAGAGGGATCTCTCTCACCGACAAGCTCCGCTGCCGACTCAACATGCTCAATCAGCCGAAAATTTGGAATGAATGATGAACTAACTATTAGTTCTTCAGTAAGTCCTGATCAAATTTCAGAGGAGTAGTTACTGAGGAACTAATGAGGAACTAACTGTTACTTAATCATTACCTACCTTTTTTGTGTACCCTAAAGTAAAGTGAGACATCAAAATGAGTAGGTAATGATTCAGTACTCATTACCTACTCATTTTTATGTCTCACTTTACTTTAGGGTACACAAAACGAGTAACTAATGAGTAGGTAATGATTCAGTACTCATTACCTACTCATTTTAAAGTGAAACATCAAAATGAGTAGGTAATGAGTACTGAATCATTACCTACTCATTTTGATGTCTCACTTTACTTTAGGGTACACAAAAAGAGTAACTAATGAGTAGGTAATGATTCAGTACTCATTACCTACTCATTTTAAAGTGAAACATCAAAATGAGTAGGTAATGAGTACTGAATCATTACCTACTCATTTTGATGTCTCACTTTACTTTAGGGTACACAAAAATGGTAGGTAATGATTAAGAAATAGTTAATTCCTCATTAGTTCCTCAGTAACTACTGAAATTTGATCAGGAGTTACTGAAGACCTGACCATTAACTAATAGTTAGTTCCTCATTCATTCCAAATTTGTTTCATAGTAACTACTTTAAATTTTGTGCACCTCAAACAACTGTACTGTGAACAACGTTGTGATCAGTATATAGTACTTTACACGCAGCCCCCATGATAAATTCTTTAAGCTTAGCCTACCTAAAATGTGACACACTATCATATTTATTTCTAAGGCATCATCATACAGAATAACATGGATGGTCATATTAATGTGTATGTGGTCTGAAAATAATTAAACTCTTCTCAAGAATCCTGCTGTCTGATTATTTTTGTTAAGGAACTAATTGTACAGATGATGATGAAGTAATGAAAGACTACTTATTATGTGTCACTTTACTTTAGGACATAAAAAGGTTAACTAATGGGCGAGTTATTGAGTAATGATTCTGCACTGATGAAGTAACTAGTTCTCTAATTATTAAGTCGTGATTAACCCCTCTGTGAAATTTGATCATGAGTTAATGAAGAACTGACCATTAACCAATAGTTAGTTCCTCATTAGTTCCTCATTCGTTCCTCAGTAACTACTCTAATTTTGTGTACCTTTAGTTCCTCAGTAACCACTCAATAGTTCCTCCTTAGTTCCTCAGTAACTACTCCTCTGAAATTTGATCGTGAGTTACTGAGGAACTGACCATTAACTAATAGTTAGTTCCTCATTCGTTCCTCAGTAACTACTCTAATTTTGTGTACCGTAGTTCCTCAGTAACTACTCATTAGTTCCTCAGTAACTACTCTAATTTTGTTTACCTTATTGTAAAGTGTTACCGATAAAGTTGGCGCCGTTATTTAAACTCAACACTTACTGAACTCGTTTCAAATTAAAAGCCCCTTATAACCTCAGCTGAAAGAATCCCTCCATTTTCCAAATAGGCTTTTATTCTGAAACATTTGTAGGAACTTGGTCGTGGAGGGTACAGTAGCTTTTATGTTTATATACACACTTCAAATGTAGCTCCTGCCATCTGCTGACGCTTTTAGTTGACTACAACATCATTTCGGCTGGCACATGAACAGACACAGTGACTGAAATAATAGTAAAAGTAATAAAAATAAGACAAGAATAACCCGATGACATCACACACGTCGTGAAAGATGACCAGGGATAATTGGTGTGTACCATCGCGTCGTGTGTCATGTCTGTCGGCTAAGTCACGGCACTATTTTATGACTCCACAATCATGTAATGTGACAGAGTGACTTTCAGAACGGCCAGAAAAGTCCTGTAATGTGTACCAGGCATAAATCCTCCTTTACTGATTCTCTCTCTTGCATGTCGCTCATTTTTAGTGTGTGACTGCAGCGCGTGCATGCAGGGTCCAAAACTAACACTCACCACTCGCCAATTACGGGTAGATTTTGTCTCTGGCTGGTAAATTTTTAAGACCACTCGCCACTCTGGCGAGTTATTTTTTTACCAGCGAAAAATGCATTTTTTGTTACTGTAGAACGGTGCTGTATCGTCTGGTTTCCTGGCAGAGTAATGTGTATTTCAGGAAGAGACGATCTTTGGTCACGTAACGCCAGGGCCACACCGCCCGTGGAAGCGCTGTGAATAGCCTCGAAGCACCTCGAAGCAAAGCCAGTTTCCCTCCAAATGTGATGGAACCGGGTCCGGAACCGAAGTTTTTGACCCGGTTCCGAAAAAGAACTGGATCCGGATCCCAACCTTACACAGCAGTGGCAAATTTTGATTTGGGATACATGTAAATGCACAAAAATGCATTTTTGTGGGCTATATTTTTTTTTATACAAAACCCTGTATAACAATACACAATGCTAACTACAACAACAATAATAATAATGATAATATTCCAGAGAAAGGTGCTCAGATATCAGTAGGGCTTTAATCTCCCCATCGATTGGTCGACTAATCAGTCGATACATTCTGGCTTGACCAAAATTCTGATTGGTCAGATAACTGCCGTATTAATTTCATGAGGAGTAAAGTGCTATATGCTATTAATAGCTTTCCAGGATCAATACATTATTATTTTATGCTGCGGTGCAACGCCCGGGGAGCAGTCAGGGGTCAGGGGCCTTGCTCAAGGGTCCACAGTGGTGGTGATGATGGTGGGGATAAGTGGTGCCTCACACTTTCCCCACCCAAATCTCCTGCTGGTGCGGGGATTCGAACCGGTGACCTTTTGGTCACAAGCTCGCTTCTCTAACCTTTAAGGAGGACAGACAGAGATTCCATGCATTCATTGTAGTTTGAAGCCCATATTTCTGTGCTCTTTCAATGTACATTGTACTAAGCTTGTTTGGCTGTGTTATGATAAATATTTCAAGTCTCCGTGTATGAATAATTACTCCCTTTTTGACACTTGTGATGCTGAACGTACTATGATGTTGGAGAACAGATATGTCAGAGATACAGCCCGCCATTAAGTCCGAAAATAATATATTTTGCAGTGTTTCCCCTACATAGGCTTTACTTGGGCGGCCTGCCCAAATAGATTGACACCCGCCCAAGAAGATGCTGCTCTGACACATACGCACGGGCGCTTGCACACATGCATACACAGCCTTCTGGCTGTGTGCTGGCATTTCAGAGGTAAGTTAAGTAAACTTTCCACCCCCTAAATTGAAAGCATTGAATGTCTGAAATAATGCTTGTGTTTAACAGTAGGTGTATCTTAAGTGTAGGGTTATTAATGCAAGACTGGTTATTAGATGTAGATAAGGCATCGATAAATTAGTTGAATTGGACACGGTGCAGTGATGTCCCTCCTAACCACACAGCCAGTTTAACAAGCCCTGTTTTGAACTGGCTACTGTGCCCTTGCAAGAAAGTTCTAGATTTCCTCATTTAAAACTACAAGCAACACAGCAAATAAACAAACCCATGTTTCCCAGTATCTCCATCATCGCAGTGGATATCCACAGTAGCGTCAGCTTTCTCCTGTTCCGGCAAATGTGTGTACCAAGAAGACCAATTTATCAGACGCAATGATGTTAGATGATAATTATAATACACGCAATTAATCTGCGCAGCATTGATTTAATGGGATTCAAGGGTGTGATCATTGTCAGATGTACAGGTACAGGTACTGTAGCTACTTGAACCAGTGATGAATAATTTAACCTACACATAATTTTATTTGCTACCTTGTTTTGTCTTGATTTTTCCCTCTCTCCTCCTCTATTTCTTCTTTCCGTACCCGTTTTTTTTCTTCTCTATTATGTGATTTCATTGATTTTATACCATCTGTTTTTAACATTATGTGCAAATAAACTAATCTAAACTAAAACTAAACATTATTCATCCTGTTATGCGTTGTCACACATTTTTCCTCCTCCTGCAGCTGCCGCAGTGTTGGCCTTTTCTGTAATGGTGCTTTTCTCCTCTTCATATTTTAGTAGAATTAATCTCTGATCTCCACATGAGAAATACTTTTTTTTCCTCACATACGACGCTCTGTGAGGACACTCAATGAGGACGCTCAGTGAGAACGCTCAGTGACACTCAGTGACACTGCGCTTCTCTCATGATTGTGATTGGTCCGCTGCATGCGTGTTCACGGCTCTTGATAAAGCAACCCTGAGTTGAGTTACCGAGTTGATATCCAGCGTCTATTATCCTGATTGCCATTGTTAGGGTTAGTCAACCCAGGATAGGTCTGGGTAATCCAGGAACCAATTCTCAAAACTCCATCCACCACCACAGGGTCAAGTTTAAACAAAGAGCTTGCTTTATTCACGGTGCCTTTCTGTAGAGCTGTGATCTCTTCTGCATAAAACTGCCTCTGCACAAAACAAACAATGGCCTTTTCAGCGCTGCTCAAATCTTCCACAGACAGCCCAGAGGTACTCACTTTCACCTGCTGTTTTGGTGTACGGTTTTGCTTGACATGGCCCAGGGAATCAGGGAGTGTGTTCTTTTTTTGTTCTCTGCTGAAGCAGTAGCTCTTTGAACTTCAGCATCCAGGCACAGCTCTTAAGAGGTCTGTCTACTTGGAGAAGTAGTTCTGGAGTTTACTTGTGGGACATTCCTCCCTTACTCCAGCACTACAGCACAGGCAGAGACCTCACCTTTGACCTCTGGGTCATTGTCAGCAACTCTATCCATTTCCACTGCTACTGGCCAGTGTGACTGAGGCACAGAGTGAAAGAATGGGCCGATGATCCATGATTTAGCCTGAAGGAAAACATCTGCCCGCGCATCATGTAATGCTGCAGTTTGGTGCTAATGTACCGCCACTGTGCCACTCTTGACAGCTCTCGGATGATGGAGACCCGATTTGCCAAATACGTTTTGAATGTCTTTGTATTGCTGGTAGACTCACAAGTGAGTCTTTAGACACTTTGCTTAACTCATGACTGATGTCTTTCTCCCTGATTTTGTGTTTAGATGGGCGGATACAATTTCAGAGTTTAAAAAAACTCCCTACGTTGCAGAACCAATAGTAAATCCGCAGGACGGCCCTTCGGTGGCTTGCTGAAGTCTTATGCTCGTAAACATAGTCCGACTGCGTTAAAAGTTTTAAACAGTTTTGTTGTAAGTCCTTCATTTCCACAATCTTGTGGACTGAGCACAAAACAGAGTTAAATCTCTCTGCATCCATTTTCAAGCTCGGACGAGAAAAGGGGGAGCGCACATTTCCGGGAGGGCGTGTCCTTTTAAAAAATGCAAGAGGTGTTGGTTTTTTTGCCGGCCGTTTTCTCCGGTGTGTTAAACACACTTTAGAAAGGACTGTCCCCAGACTATCAAAAGGCGGAGATCTCTGATTGTCTGGTGCCGAGACTATATTGCTGGCAATGTATTGAAGAACAGTCATGCTGTCTGTCCAGAAGACAGACTCCTCCATGTTGATTTCTAGCTCTGTTTTTAGCATTTTGTTCATGCGAACAGCTAAGACTGCTGCTGCTAGTTCCAGCCTGGGTATGGTTGTTTGCTTCAGTGGTGCCACTCTAGCCTTTCCCATGACAAAGGCGACACTCACTTCTCCTTTGACATTTGATAGCCAGAGGTAAGTTATTATCTCTCCAAAGTCTTTGGGTGCAAAGCTTCTGTTGATATTGAATATCTTAAGTAGAACTAGCTCATCCAGCCATCTCTGCCATAGTTGAGCTGTTTCCTGTGAGATTTGGTCATCCCATCCCAACTTTGTCTTTCACAGGCTTTCCAGGACTCTTTTTGCAGGGAGAATACCTGGTGCCAGGCAGCCTAGAGGTTCATACACTGAGCTAACAATGGACAGAACGCCATGTCTGGTCAAGGGGTGGGGCTTTACTTCTATACTGAAAGTAAAGGCATTGTGCTCCACGTTCTATTGAGCTCCAAGTGCCCTCTCCATGGGGAGCTGGTCTCTGTCAAGGTCCAGAGTTTTCACACCTTTTTCCCTCTGATCTTCAGGGATGGCAGCCAGGAGAGAGCGATGGTTGCTCACCCATTTGTTGAGTTTAAATCCCCCTTTGATACACTGTTCTGTAAGATGTTGGTACAGAGATATTGCTTGCGCCACAGTATTCACAGCCTTTAAGCAATCATCAGTATAAAAGTTCTGTCAGATAGTTTTTACAACCTCACTTGGGTACTCATTCTGGTCGTCATCAGCTGTTTTCAACAGAGCAAATGTGGCACAGTTTGGGGAAGTCACAGCTCCAAAGATATGCACTGTCATTCTGTGCTCCACCAGGTCCTTTGTGATGTCCCCGTCGGGCCACCAGAGAAAGCGCAGAAAGTTGACATCATCTTTTGCCACCCTGACCTGGTGGAACATTCCCTCAATGTGAGTCATGAAAGCTATTGGGGCCCTGGCGGAATCGAAGCAACACCCCCAGTAATGCATTCGTCAAGTCAGGACCTTGCAGAAGCTCTTTATTTAGGGACGTTTGACCAAATGCTGATGCACAATCAAACACCACACGTATGATCTTCTTACGTGGGTGGTAGACTCCATGATGTGGTATAAACCACACCTTTCCACTTACATACAGTATTCCAGTTGATCTTTGTGGCACAACTTCCGCATATCCCGTTGTGATGACGTCGTTCATAGAATCTTTGTACTCACAAAAGAACTTCTGATCCTTCTTAAACTTTTTCAGGAGGTGTTGTACTCTTTGATGGGCCACAGTTTTGTTGTTAGGCAAGTTCACATCAGCCTTGCGGAAAGGCAACTTCAAGCTATAATGGCCATTGTTCAACACAGCTGATCTTGACACTATGTCCATAAATTTCTATAATAGACATCTCCTTTTTATCATAGTGCTGCTCAACACAGTCTTGATTATACTGCTGGACTAACAGATCTTCAATGGATATTCGATTCACCTGCACTGCATTTGCATTTCAATCACCATTCATGCCAAGTGGACCACTGATGACCCATCCAAGTAGAGTTTTCACAGCATAGGGCCCACTACCCTTGCTGTTAATCACTCTCAACAGTTCCATGGCCTTTGGGGCATTGCCACCTATTAGCAGCCCAATGCTAGCATTGATAGGTGTCAAGTCAACTTCCTGAAGATAAGGCCATTTCTTGATGTCATCCTCTTTGGAAATGTTTTCTCTGGTGACTGGGATCGATTGGTGCATATAAACTTCAGGAAGCTGAAGGCATGCATTACCTTTCAAAGCAGCAACTTCCAATCCAGAGATTTTATAGCTGGACACTGTTTTTTCTTGGCCCATGGTTTTCAGCAATATGTCCAGCTTCTTTCCATTAGCAGATAGCTAGTGCATCAAGGCCTCTGTGCAGAAGGTTGCTGTGCTTCCTCCATCCAGGAATGCATATGCATATGTCTGCAAAGTTTTGGTTCCCTTGTCCAGTTTCACCTTCACTGGGACTATTGTTAGTGCACACTCTTTTGTGCCGGCCCCAGTGTGGCTCCCAGCATTCAAGGAGACCAAAGCACTTGACATAGATGCTTCTGTATGTTCTGTTTTGGCTGAATGGTCTCTTTGATTTTCTTTCGTTTCTATGAGTACAATGGTTGGATGACTCTTGTTGCAGATTTGACATGACATGCGCTTTTTACAGGCCTTGCTCATATGTCCCTTTTCCAGGCATCCAAAACATAATCCATTGGCTTTCATGTATTCCATATTTTCTTTGTTTGGTTTTTACATTCAGCATTTCACACATTTCCATTGCATGGTCCTTTCCACAAAACATGTAGGGCTTTTTAAATGTACTGTTTATTCTTTCTTTGTGCTCCACTTCCATTTTGCTCTTAGCCTGCCCGGAGATGGTGGTGACAGTGGTGGTGAAATTGCTCCTTCTGCTGGTCTTTTGCCGTGGCTTTTTGGCTTTATTGTCCACTGCCATTGGGATATTAATTTCACCAAAGATGGGATCAAGCAGGGCACAAGTTTTCTTCTCAATGTAGTGAAGGAGGTCTTTAAATTTTGCTCTTCTGCCCTGAATCTCAACGGTTGTTCTTCAGTTATCACGCAGCTTAAAAGGGTAACTTTGACACAGTTATCCTCAAGTTTGAAGTATTTTCCAGTTCATCTACAAAGTCAATCTCTGACATGGTGTTGTAGGAGCTTCAGAGAAAAAGTGCATACTGCTGACCATGCTGACATGATTTTGATCTTGTTTCCAAAATGCCACTCAAGCTGCTCCATCACCTCCTTATATCCTTGGCTCGGTTCCATATGCAGACAGCTGTGCACAAGTTGTCTGGACTGTCCCATTGTATAGTGCTCCAGATAGTAAAGCCTGTCTTGCATATTACTTGTTTTCCTTTCTATGCCTTGCTGAAATACTCTCATGAAGGTACAGAACTGCAGTGGGTCCCCATCATAGATGGGAATTTCTCTGACAGGAAGGAGAGAGGTGCTCTGTTGTTTAACTAACAACTCAGTGATGTCATTTTGTCTTCTCATTATATCTGCATGAACATTACTGTTGTGGTTTACTGGGGCACTTGTTTCTCCATGCAAATGGTTGTGACTTGTTGAGGCACTTATTTCTGCATGAACATTTCTGTGGATTGTTGGGGCAGTTGTTTCTCTATGCACATGGGTGTGGATTATTGGAGCATTTGTTTCTGCTTGAACACGGCTGTGGATTATTGGGACAGCACTTGGTTCTGTTTTCAGTTAACAGTGCTTACTTTTGCTTGGTGCCTTTAAGGATGTTGTAGATGAGGCAGAGCGCCTGCACACTAAGCATGCTTCATATTGTCTCAATACTGTTGCTTTGGCTTCTGTTGCTGCCAGTTCAGCTGCTAATGCAAGCTGTTCTTGCCTGGCCTTTAGATGGGTCTCTTCCAAATCCAATGCATGTTTCTGCTAAAGTGTTTGAACTTTCATGCTCGGAGCAACACGCTCAACCTCCACCTCCAAGCAGGCAGCTGACACCCTGCCCGCTCTGGAGCCCATCCTGGCGTGTGACGCCCCGCACACCTGAGATGTACTAAGGCCTGGCTCACTGTCTGCCTTTTCATCACCATAGTCCTCACCACCATTATTATCATCATTATCATCATCATCATCATCATTATCATCATCATTATTCATCCATGCTTCGGCAGTGCTCAGAAATTCTTTAAAGTCAGTTAACTTTGGGTCATACCAGTATGCATGATCAGCTTCCTTCTCCTCTGAATCCAGCAGAGATTGCATAGTCACTTGTTGCTCCAGAAAGGCAGACAACAGTTCATTAAATGTGTCCACATACTTCTTCACATTTTCTTTGTCTTCATTTGTTTTGACCATATGAAGTACTTCATTTTTTTTTTCTTGTCATGGCGGCGAGCTTGCAGCAAATCCCTTTCTTCCTCCATAGCTTGTTCAGAAAGGCTTTCCATTTTAGAGTATTCTTCTTGGACTTTTACACCAATGTTCGTACAGCAAAGCAGTGAGCAGGGCCCGTTTCACACGTGTGGTCCGCAAACAAAAGACATGCAAGTCTGGCATGCAATGGCATGCAAGCCCAGCGGCTCGGCTTTACTAACAGCATTTCTTGGTAGTTTTTTCCAACTTCCAATTTGGAAAAGAGCTGAGGTACAATGTATTCCAGTGGGGTATACGGCCAAACTCAAAATACAGCTACTAAAATTGTTATTGTAATTATTATAATTATAATAACAATCTGAGTCTGTGAAAAAATGCACTTTCAGTGGATGTATTTTGACTTTGGCTGTATGCCCCATTGGAATACATTGTACCTCAGCTCTGGGACTGGTGCAGTCTGGGCCTCCTCACATTGTACTCAAGCAATGTCAAATATTGAAAATCCCATCACTCATTTAGACAAAAGTAGATGGTAAAATAAGGTCCAGGTTGAAAAAAAAAAATTAGTAGGGTAAGGTTTAGGGTCAGGTTAGACTGGGTGCTACACTAGCTTTAGCTAGCTAAGATGGAAAGGAGTACTAGCGAATGAGACCCCAAGTAGCGCAGGACTTTCAGGATTGAAATGCCAGTCAACAGCGCCCCCTAGCCAACGGCGCTCCCAAGCCAATGGCGCACACCTACCTGCGCGCCTGTTATTTGACAAGCTAATGGTCCAACAGAGATACTAGCATGTATGGAGGTGGTAGCTTATGCTTGTGCTACAGACAGGCGGTACTGGATACAGGTTAGACTGTAAGGCTAGACAAGAGATCAGTCATGTCCTGTTTGTTGCCTACTACGGACTTTATTCACTGACCTGCTGACGTATTGCGGTAAGCGAGTTGTGTCATTTCTGGTGTTTCTGTGATGGCGTCTCTGTACTGCACTGGTGGATTCTGCTAGCCTGCTTTCTGCTTTCTCACTTCAGTTGTTTTAACGTCTACATCAAGTCTTAACCCACACTGGTTCTGTTTAAACACTTTTAGCTCTCCTCCTTTCTACGACTTTCTCGCTAATCTCTTAGCTGTTGTTTGCATGTTACTAGCCTTGGTAGCTACATTGCTTTACAGTTAGCGATGGCTTCTCCCTCTGCTCTCTCTTGCTCGGTGTGCCAAATGTTCAGTTATGCCTCTGCCTCCTTTAGCAACAGTGGTAACTGTAATAAGTGTAGCTTATTTGCTGCGTTGGAGGCGAGGCTTAGTGAATTAGAAGCGCGGCTCCGCACCATGGAAAACCATTCAGTAGCTGCAGTACTTTGCCAGCCCCCTGTAGCCAGTGTGGAGCCACATAGCATAGCCTTAGCCTCTGCTAACTGTCCTCCGGCAACTCCCGTTCAGCCAGGAGGTTGGGTTACGGTTCGCCAGAAGCATAGCTCCAAGCCGAAGCCCACGGCTCACCACCAGCCTGTTCACGTTTCCAACTGCTTTTCCCCACTCAGCGACACACCCGCTGAGGATAAAACTCTGGGTATTGGCAGCTCTATTCTGAGAAACATGAAGTTAGCAACACCAGCGACCATAGTCAAATGTATCCCTGGGGCCAGAGCGGGCGACATTAAGTCAAATTTAAAACTGCTGGCAAAAGCTAAACGTAGATTCAGGAAGATTATTATTCACGTCGGCGGCAATAACACCCGGTTACGCCAATCGGAGGTCACTAAAATTAATATTGCCTCGGTGTGTGAATACGCAAAAACAATGTCGGACTCCGTAGTTTTCTCTGGACCCCTCCCAAATCTGACCACTGATGACGTGTTTAGCCACATGTCATCATTTAATCGCTGACTGTCCAGGTGGTGTCCAGCAAACGATGTGGGTTTCGTTAATAATTATTAGGAGAGACGGCATTCATCCCACTTTGGATGGAGCTGCTCTCATTTCTAGGAACCTGGCAAACTTTATTAGTAATTTAAATCACTGACAACCCAGAGTTGAGACCAGGACAGAGAGTCGCAGTCCTATACGCCTCTCTGAGCTTCTTGTTCAGTTACCCAGCCATAGTTTTCATAGGTTTATACTAACGGTGTCTGTCCCCCGACCACCTAAATGATTTAAATCTAAAATTAAACAAAGAGGAGTTGTGCATAACAACCTCATAAAAATTAAAACTTCTTCTGTGACAGAAAAACAAAACAGGAGCATTAAATGCGGACTGTTAAATATCAGGTCTCTGTCGTCAAAAGCAGTGTTAGTAAATGAATTAATATCAGATAATCATATTGATTTACTCAGTCTCACTGAAACCTGGCTGTGTCAAGATGAATATGTTAGTCTAAATGAGTCCACTCCTCCCAGTCATAATAATACCCACATTCCTCGAGGCAGCGGCTGAGGAGGGGGAGTTGCAGCCATTTTTAACTCTAGTGTGTTAATCAGCCCTAAACCTAAACTAGATTATAATTCATTTGAAAGCCTCGTTCTTATTCTTTTACATCCGACCTGGAAAACCTCGCAGCCACTTTTATTTGTTATAGTGTACTGTGCTCCTGGCCCGTATTCTGAATTTGTATCTGAATTCTCAGATTTTTTATCCAGTTTAGTTCTTAAATCAGACAAGGTTATTATTGTAGGCGATTTTAACATTCATGTCGACGTTGATAATGACTCCCTGGCTACCGCGTTTATCTCACTATTAGACTCCATTGGCTTCAGTCAGGGTGTACATGAACCCACTCATTGTCTTAACCATACCCTCGATCTAGTTCTGACGTATGGAATTGAAATTGATAACCTAAAAGTCTTTCCACAGAATCCCTCGCTATCGGATCATTATCTGATTACTTTTGATTTCTTTTTACTCGATTACACGCCACTCAGCAACAGTTACTATTCTAGTTTATCAGATAGTGCTGTCGCAAAATTTAAGGAAAAGATTACTCCGTCATTAAATTTAATACCACGTCCCTCAGTAACAGAGGTTTCCTGTACCGACCTTGATCATTTTGTCGATAGCGCCGTAGGCTCGCTGCGAACAACACTCGACTTTGTAGCTCCTCTTAAAAAGAAGTTAAAAAAGCAAAGAAAGTTCGCTCCTTGGTATAACTCTCAAACCCGTAAGTTAAAACAAATATCGCGAAAATTTGAAAGGAATTGGCGATTGACCAAACAGGAAGAATCTCGTTTAATCTGGACAGACAGTCTCAAAACTTATAAGAGGGGCCTCCGCAATGCCAGAGCAAAATATTACCCAGCATTAAGAGAAGACAATAAGAACAACCCCAGGTTTCTTTTCAGCACTGTAGCCAGGCTGACTGAGAGTCAAAGGTCTATCGAGCCTAATATTCCTTTAGCCCTTAGCAGTAATGATTTTATGAGCTTTTTTAATGACAAAATTCGAACTATTAGAGGCAAAATTCATGACCTCCTGTCCCCAGATAGTACATATCTAACCTCAAACACAGCTGTAAAACCTAATATATATTTAGATTGCTTCTCCCCAATTTCTCTTCAAGAATTGACAGCAGTGATTTCTTCATCTAAATCATCAACGTGTCTCTTAGACCCCATCCCAACTAGGCTACCAACCCTTGAGGGTCTTGGGATATTTTGGCCGTTTTGTATACTTTTGATTTTTGCCTTTATATACCACATAAAAAAATGTTTGTCATGCCAATGTTTGATATCTTTTTTTCAGCACAACCTTAGCTATATGACCAGAAAATTATTTTTCCACTCTGACATACTATATTAACATACTAGACCCAAAAACACTCAAAAACACAAAATCGGATTTGAAAAATAAATCAGTTTCAATACTAAACAAAATTCAAACATGCTCACTGAAAAAATTCAAAGGCAGAAAATATAAACATAAGTTGTAAATATGTACATACAAAAGTATAAATGAGATAAAATATATATATATATATATATATATATATACAACTATTTCCAATAAAAAACAGGTGAAAACATAGGCGTTTTTTTTTCATTTTGGCCATGCCTCTCTTCAAAAAAGTTTATGTACACAATTAGACAGAGAACTATATAACAGGCCTTTCATTCACAGACTGTGAGGGGTTCCTAAATAGTGCAAAAGTAACATATAAATGTCAAATTGAGATCAAATCAAACTATAAACAACAATAACATAACTACTTACTAGGGGTGGGTTAAAAATATCGATATTTTCGATATTATATCGATACACATGTGTAGAAACGATAATCGATACA
The DNA here is from genome assembly GCA_013133815.1 of Cromileptes altivelis. NCBI lineage: Eukaryota > Metazoa > Chordata > Actinopteri > Perciformes > Serranidae > Cromileptes > Cromileptes altivelis. The sequence goes on along the minus strand of CM023144.1, from coordinate 334,906 downwards.
TAAATCCGACTATCGATATTTTAAAATGCAATAGATTTTACCCGTTAGGTGTTCTTGTTTTTGTTTGACTCAGCCCTTTAATCTCGCGTGGTTTAGTGTTTCGCGCACCATTAACGCAGTCAGATCTCGCGAGATCCAGGCTATCCGCGTCAGAGAGAACAACCATGGCAGAGAGAGAAGCAGACCTTGTGTCTCCCGGATATTTGAAAGCCGATGTCTGGCGGCATTTTGGGTTCAAGAAAAGAGAAGGTAGCGAGGAACTGGACAGAAACAACGCTGTGTGCAAAATATGCAAAGTGGAGGTGAAGTACAGTGGCAACACAACCAATCTCCGGAGCCATTTAATGAGGCACCACCCGGAGCATGCACAACAACCAGGTGATGCTAACAGGTCACTGGCACTGGCGCAACCGACGCTGGAGAAAGCATTTGGGGCGAAGTTTCCGTCCACGTCTCCGCGTGCAGAGAAAATCACGTCGGCTCTGGCAAGTTTTATTTGCAAGGATCTCAGACCATACAGCGTGGTGGAAAACGTAGGCTTCAGACATTTTGTCCATACACTGGAACCACGTTATGCGATACCGACACGGAAACAACTGAGTCAAGTCACAATCCCAAAGATGTACGCTGATGTTAAAAACAACATCGCAACTGCACTGAAATCAGCAGAGAGAGTTGCTGTCACTTGCGACAGCTGGACAAGCAGAGCTATGGATTCTTATCTAACCATCACTTGTCACTACATCGACGGGACCTGGTGCCTTGTGTCTCATGTCTTACAAACGCGGGCGATTGAAGCCAGCCACACTGCGACTCATCTTGCTGAGCTGCTGACCGAGGCGCTTCGAGAGTGGGAGCTCACGGACAAAGTCTCGGCTGCCGTTACCGACAATGCGGCGAACATGGTCCGGGCAGTGGCCTCAATGGGGCTGTTGCATGTGGGCTGTTACGCCCACACGCTCAACTTAGCCTCCCAAGCAGCACTCAAAATACCCTCTGTTGCCCGACTGTTGGGCCGAGTGAGGCGAATTGCAGCCTTTTTTCATCGCAGCACAACGGCGAGCCACATGCTTAAAGAAAAACAAAAGCTTCTGAACCTGTGTCAACACAAGTTGGTGATCGACGTGGTGACCCGCTGGAACAGCTCCCTGGACATGCTGGAGCGCTTTTTGGAGCAACAACCAGCAATCACAGGTGAATATACCATTACCAATCTTTGTCTTTGTTATCCGTTTTAAAAACGTGTTTGTTCTCATGTTGTATTTTGATCACTGTGAAGCATTATGACTAGAAAGGAGCTATATAAATAAACTTCATTCATAAAGTTCATTCATAGTACTGTGCTGACCCTAGGTGGGCGGTGTGTGTGACTGCAGGGTGTAGGCTTCATGTCCGCTCAGACAGACAGACAGACAAAGACTATGTGCCTGTGGCACAGATGGGTTTCAATTAATGTATATAAATAATGTATATTAATTGGACAATAAAGTTTTTCTTATCTTATCACAGCAACGCTGCTCTCACCTGAAGTGCGCAGGAATGAGCGAGACCTCTGCACGCTAACAGAGGCTGACGTGACAGTAGCAGAAGATATTGTGAAAGCTCTCCAACCACTGAAGGTATCACTCGTCTTATTAATGTTTTGTATATTCTCATTTTTGTTTCTTTTGTCATTTGTCTTGTCTTAGCTCATACTTTACTGCAGCACTTGAGATCTGTTTCAGATAGTGCTACACACAAATATAATGTATTATCATTTTTAATATTACTGAAGGCAGCCACATTGGTCATGTCCGAAGAGATGACTCCAACACTCTCCGTCATTGCACCCATGCACGCTCGGCTATTGGATCAGATGACCAGTGTCCCCGACGACTCACCCGTGATTAAGGAGCTCAAGACTGCTGTGCACATCAACTTGAGTTCAAGGTATGCTTAGTTAAAATACACTGGGGTGTGTCTGTGCATGTAAGTGCACTGTATACACACTGCTTACCTGTATGTATGCAAAGCCAATGCAATGACTCAAAGATGCTATATGTTATTATGAAATCTCTTTTTTAAGATACGAGGCACTAAAAGAGACACTCTATGAAGCATCAGCTCTTGATCCTCGCATCAAGACTCTGCCCTACTTATCTCAAGAAGCCTGTGATGACACCTTCGCCAGGCTGACTACAGTCTTGACGGAAGCTGCTCACCTGGAGCAAGTGGAGTCATCTGATGTAAGTTAATGAGATGTAATGTACGTTACTACAGTATTTGTATACACACACACACACACAGGCACATGCACAATTAATTTATTATCCTGATCATGAATATTTATCTTTACATAGCCACAAGCTGATGGAGCTGCTGTTTCTGCACAGCAGGAAGACAACTCCCTTGCTGCTGATGCTGCTGATCCTCCCCCAATAAAGAGGTCCAAGGAGCCTTCTTCTGCACTCATGTCTCTCCTGGGTCCAGCCTACAAGCCAAAAGAACCAGCTGCACCAGTGAGAAGTGCAGCTGAGAAGGCAAAGGATGAAGTAAAAGGATACAGAGAAGTAGAGCCTCTCCCACTCTCTGAAAATCCACTGAGCTGGTGGATGAAGCATGAGGAGAGTTACCCTCTTTTAGCTCACCAAGCAAAGCGTTATCTTTGTGTGCCTGGGACCAGTGTCCCTTCAGAGAGGGTATTTTCAACTGTTGGTGACATTATTACAGCAAAAAGGAGCTGCCTCACTCCAGAACATGTTGATCAGCTGCTGTTCCTGCAGAGAAATCTTACAGTACCCAGCAAGTAGTGATTAAGCAGTCATGAAGAATGGGCCTTAGTGTCATGTACTTTACAACTGGGTTTAGATTGTCCAGAATTTTTAGGCAATCAAGTTTCTTTTAAAATGCACTTTAGTTCAGAGGTGGGTTTTTACAATTTCTGTTCAAAATGCACCAAAGCTTTGTGAGACAATCACTGCTGTGTTTGTACTGTGTTTTCATAAGGGACACTACAGTATTACTTTTTGTGGTCTGGGTGTAGTGTCTGTTGTTGACATTTATTATTATTGTTTACATTGAATGGCTATTTCAATAAAAAGTACAAGATGTTGTATAACTATTTGTTCAATGGTCAGTTATGTCTTAATGTAAATATTAATATTTAATTATGCACCAGGTTAGGGGGTTACTTTTACAATTGAATTTACAGCATTAGTTCTTTGAGAATCTCTTCCATTACCAAAGCAAAATTGGTGTTATAACTAAAATATCGATATCGAATCGTATCGAATCGTATCGGAAATTGTATCGACTTGGGACCTAGTGTATCGGAATCGTATCGTATCGGCAGGTCAATGGCGATACCCAGCTCTACTACTTACAACAAAAACCAGGTGAAGACACAGGCGTTTTTTTCATTTTGGCCATGCCTCTCTTCAAAACAAATTATGTACATGATTAGACAGAGAACTATATAACAGGCCTTCCATTCACAGACTGTGAAGGGTTCCTAAATAGTGCAAAAGTGACATATAAATGTCAAACTGAGATAAAAAACTATAAACAATTAAAGCTGCAAGCAGCGTTTGGCGGGACCTCGCCTGTTTCGGCCTCCAGCGAATTATTTAGAAATGTCACACATATTGCCACAAACATCAGAAAATCCTTACAGAGCTGAACATTTTCATGTTTGAATGCTTTCTGTAGCTGCAGGTATGCATAAGTGATGTTATCATATGCAAATTAGATGAGCGAATTTACTCCCATCACATTCCTATTCCTACATTTTGAGGATGAGATAAGAAAGACAGCACAAAACAAAAGAAATCTACTGTGTAAATGTGTTCAAAATGCTGTTTTACTAAGATTTATGAAATCCAATATGGCCGCCACCTAGTGATGTCACAATATGCAAATTAGATGAGCGAATTTACTCCCATGACAAACTTTGGGTCATGATGAAAAGTTTTCTCATTTACAGTATGCCTTTATCTCCCACCGCTTTGAAGCCACAGCCTTTTGAAATGTTGAAATTAAAGTGGAACATTTTCCTCAATAGACTCTGGCACCTAAAGGGTTACAATGGAGATTGTGCCGCTGTCATGTCATCAGGTAAGTTTTAGAATTGTGCACACATCATGTTTCTGTGAGTTTGTGACAGTAGTTGCCATGATAACCAAGTAGGTGCAGCTAGGGTCAGAGTGAGAGAGACAGAACACAGAGGAGAGACGTCTTGTAGTGGAGATTTAACTGCTTGAACAAGTTCTTCCCGTTGGTCTTACTTTGAAAGGGCAAATAGGCCACTTCCTGTTGGATTTAGGACATGCCAGTTTTGGTTTGATCTGTGTACGACATGCTTACAGGCCACAGTGGCCAGTTTAGTAGAGCTAGGTGGCGCTGGAGAGTCCATTTTGGCACTTTAGGGGTTAATAATGTGTATTTGCTGCTTGAAATGAAGATTCTGCTGCTGTAATCTGTCCTTTAAAGACTGAGACACACAGACAGAGAGAGCCGTGTGTGTGCGTGTCTGTGTGTGCAGCCGTTGTCATGGCGATTAATGACTTGTCAGCACCTGTGGCACACACAGACAGCTAAGAAGAGCAGCTCACCAAAGGCTGTTTATAATGGGTTTGAACTCCCCGAACAAATGCTTCCCATACCCAAACCGTTGGTCCGAGCAAGAAAATGAAGTGATTGTGAGAGACAGCCACGTCTTGTGAACGCACGTGCCGCGTTTCATATTTCTCGAGTCAAAAATGTGGTCAGGGGAGCGAGTTTAAAATGTGTTGCACCTCAGCTGTTTCCAGAAATTTCTCCTCTCAGATTACATTGGAGTGAATGAGAAAAAAATCGGCGCTCCCTTCGCTTTGGAGCCACTCAGCAAAAATGTGTACGTGTGAGAGATTCCATGTCAACACATCTGTGAGCTGGAGAAATTTTCCTACGTTTTGTGGTATAAATTGTGTCTGTACAGTGAAAATTGTGGCCATGGCAGCGAGTTAAAGACAAAAGTTTTAGACGATTTTTAGAGCCCTCTCCACTCTAGCTCACAGCATTCCGTGCAATACACACCCATTGAAAAGTGAGAATTTCTCCACTTTTGCTCATGGTACTCTGAGAGGCACCGATCAAAAATGGTAAAAGATATGAAAAAGATGAAAACATGAGTGAATAGATGAGACCTGTGGCAACATTTGAGAGTTGGAATGGAGTCTGTAGCACAAAGTATGGAGACGCTGTAAATGCTAGAAAAAGCCCTCAGATTGGTGTCTTTCTTCCCCCTGCTGCCATTCATTTCCTATGGGACAGCTTCCGAAGGTCCGCCGGGACGTTTTTCGGACATCTCACCTTTAGGAGGCCACGAAATCCAAACGAAGCGAGGAATGGAAAAGTTACGAATAACTTTTGATGAGAAGGAGTTGATCTGTAATCTGTGCAAGTTTGAAGTCGATAGGATAAACGCTGTATGAGAAGATGTTTTTTTTAGGAAAGGCAGTTTTAGGCAAAATCTTACTTTGAAAGGGCAAATACGTCACTTCCTGTTGGATTTAGGTCAGGGGTGTCAGCGCGTGATTTTTAGGTCTTGATGAGACGAACACGCCAGTTTTGGTTTCATGTTTCTACGACGTTCCTACAGGCCGTGGCGGCCATTTTTGTGTACCTAGGTGGCGCTAGAGAGCCCATTTTGGCACTTTAGGGGTTAATGTCATCATTTTATAAAATTTTTCACCGGTTCGGATGTGCGTGCCAATTTTGGTGAGTTTTTGAGCATGTTTAGGGGGTCAAATTCCAGTTCAAAGAGGCGGCGGAAGAAAGAAAGAAAGAATAATAATAATTAAAGCTGCAAGCAGCGTTTGGCGGGACCTCGCCTGTTTCGGCCTCCAGCGAATTATTTAGAAATGTCACACATATTGCCACAAACATCAGAAAATCCTTACAGAGCTGAACATTTTCATGTTTGAATGCTTTCTGTAGCTGTAGGTATGCATAAGTGATGTTACCATATGCAAATTAGATGAGCGAATTTACTCCCATCACATTCCTGTTCCTACATTTTGAGGATGAGATAAGAAAAACAGCACAAAACAAAAGAAATCTACTGTGTAAATGTGTTCAAAATGCTGTTTTACTAAGATTTATGAAATCCAATATGGCCGCCACCTAGTGATGTCACAATATGCAAATTAGATGAGCGAATTTACTCCCATGACAAACTTTGGGCCATGATGAAAAGTTTTCTCATTTACAGTATGCCTTTATCTCTCACCACTTTCAAGCCACGGCCTTTTGAAATGTTGAAATGAAAATGGAACATTTTTCTCAATAAACTCTGGCAGCTAAAGGGTTACAATGGAGATTGTGCCGCTGTCATGTCATCAGGTAAGTTTTAGAATCGTGCACACATCATGTTTCTGTGAGTTTGTGACAGTAGTTGCCATGATAACCAAGTAGGTGCAGCTAGGGTCAGAGTGAGAGAGACAGAACACAGAGGAGAGACGTCTTGTAGTGGAGATTTAACTGCTTGAACAAGTTCTTCCCGTTGGTCTTATTTTGAAAGGGCAAATAGGTCACTTCCTGTTGGATTTAGGACATGCCAGTTTTGGTTTGATCTGTGTACGACATGCTTACAGGCCACAGTGGCCAGTTTAGTAGACCTAGGTGGCGCTGGAGAGTCCATTTTGGCACTTTAGGGGTTAATAATGTGTATTTGCTGTTTGAAATGAAGATTCTGCTGCTGTAATCTGTCCTTTAAAGACTGTGAGACACACAGACAGAGAGAGCCGTGTGTGTGCGTGTCTGTGTGTGCAGCCGTTGTCATGGCGATTAATGACTTGTCAGCACCTGTGGCACACACAGACAGCTAAGAAGAGCAGCTCACCGAAGGCTGTTTATAATGGGCTTTAACTCCCCGAACAAATGCTTCCCATACCCAAACCGTTGGTCCGAGCAAGAAAATGAAGTGATTGTGAGAGACAGCCACGTCTTGTGAACGCACGTGCCGCGTTTTATATTTCTCGAGTCAAAAATGTGGTCAGGGGAGCGAGTTTAAAATGTGTTGCACCAAAGCTGTTTCCAGAAATTTCTCCGCTCAGATTACATTGGAGTGAATGAGAAAAAAATGGGCGCTCCCTTCGCTTTGGAGCCACTCAGCAAAAATGTGTACGCGTGAGAGATTCCATGTCAACATATCTGTGAGCTGGAGAAATTTTCCTACGTTTTGTGGTATAAATTGTGTCTGTACAGTGAAAATTGTGGCCATGGCAGCGAGTTAAAGACAAAAGTTTTAGACGATTTTTAGAGCCCTCTCCACTCTAGCTCACAGCATTCCGTGCAATACACACCCATTGAAAAGTGAGAATTTCTCCACTTTTGCTCATGGTACTCTGAGAGGCACCGATCAAAAATGGTAAAAGATATGAAAAAGATGAAAACATGAGTGAATAGATGAGACCTGTGGCAACATTTGAGAGTTGGAATGGAGTCTGTAGCACAAAGTATGGAGACGCTGTAAATGCTAGAAAAAGCCCTAAGATTGGCGTCTTTCTTCCCCCTGCTGCCATTCATTTCCTATGGGACAGCTTCGGAAGATCGTCGGGACGTTTTTCGGACATCTCACCTTTAGGAGGTCACGAAATCCAAACGAAGCGAGGAATGGAAAAGTTACGAATAACTTTTGATGAGAAGGAGTTGATCTGTAATCTGTGCAAGTTTGAAGTCGATAGGATAAACGCTGTATGAGAAGATGTTTTGTTTAGAAAAGGCAGTTTTAGGCAAAATCTTACTTTGAAAGGGCAAATACGTCACTTCCTGTTGGATTTAGGTCAGGGGTGTCAGCGCGTGATTTTTAGGTCTTGATGAGACGAACACGCCAGTTTTGGTTTCATGTTTCTACGACGTTCCTACAGGCCGTGGCGGCCATTTTTGTGTACCTAGGTGGCGCTAGAGAGCCCATTTTGGCACTTTAGGGGTTAATGTCATCATTTTATAAAATTTTTCACCGGTTCGGATGTGCGTGCCAATTTTGGTGAGTTTTTGAGCATGTTTAGGGGGTCAAATTCCAGTTCAAAGAGGCGGCGGAAGAAAGAAAGAAAGAATAATAATAATAAACGAAGCAAAAACAATAGTGTCCTCGCCTTCGGCGAGGACTGGTCAGTGGGAATTAATGTGGCAAGAAGTATAGGGGTGGTCCTCGCCTTCGGCGAGGACTGCTTTGTGAGTAGTCCACTGGTGTTGGGCCCGGTCATGTATAAACGCACGCAGCAAAAACAAGAGGGTCCTCGCCTTCGGCGAGGACTGCTCCTTGAGCAGTCCTCTGCCTTAAGGCTCGGTCCCTAATAAACGAAGCAAAAACAATAGTGTCCTCGCCTTCGGCGAGGACTGGTCAGTGGGAATTAATGTGGCAAGAAGTATAGGGGTGGTCCTCGCCTTCGGCGAGGACTGCTTTGTGAGTAGTCCACTGGTGTTGGGCCCGGTCATGTATAAACGCACGCAGCAAAAACAAGAGGGTCCTCGCCTTCGGCGAGGACTGCTCCTTGAGCAGTCCTCTGCCTTAAGGCTCGGTCCCTAATTACATAACTACTTACAACAAAAACCAGGTGAAGAACAGCTAAAACAGATCTTTCGGTGTGTATACTGAGTGCATGTCCACCTGGGCTCCTGGTGGTCTGTGGGGCATGAACCTACTGACTCCTGGAGCAGTATCAGGTTCACTCTCTGTTCTCCAGGCCTCAGGGCTGTGGTGTGGCTGGGATGACCAGTCACATGGAGATCTAGACCGGCATCTTTTCTCCCTCCCATGCTGATGCCCCCTGCCTCTGCCTCTGCCTCTTGCTGGGGCTGTAGATGTCCCAGGCTGCTCATCATCTCTGTATATGCACATGACAATAACACAATGTAAAAAGTTGAGTTCAGTTCAATTTGCACAATTAAAAAAAATGTCAAATTGAGATAAAATCAAACTATAAACAACAATAACATAACTATTTATTACAAAAACCAGGTGAAGACAGGCATTTTTTTTTTCATTTTGGCCATGCCTCTCTTCAAAATAGCTTATGTACACGATTAGACAGAGAACTATATAACAGGCCTTTCATTCACAGACTGTGAGGGGTTCCTAAATAGTGCAAAAGTAACATATAAATGTCAAATTGAGATAAAATCAAACTATAAACAACAATAACATAACTATTTACAACAAAACCAGGTGAAGACATAGGTATTTTTTTCATTTTGGCCATGCCTCTCTTCAAATACACAAAAACAATAAAATAACAATTCTTGGGGAGGCCCTGTAGAAAACCCTGTAGGTTTATGTGAGACTACCACTAAAAACTACTAAACCAAACTACTGAATAATCCCATGACATTTATTTCATCAACCTAAACTTAAGACTCAATCCACTTGCTAAATAGTCTATTTCGTTTGTCCCACACAAACAAACAGTTCAGTGCCAACCCAGTTCACTACCACAAAAAGACAGGCAACTCAATATCTGCTGCATGTTTTGCTACTACCACTCGCGGTAAATTATATTTTATTTCCCGCGGTAAAATGTATTTTACCGCGAGGTGTGTGTGTGTGTGTGTGTGTGTGTGTGTGTGTGTGTCACAAAATCACACAGCACACGTTTACAAAGAGAGTAATAAGAAAAACAAAAGCAATAAATGTTCATAAGAAGTTTGACTCACCTCTTGTCGTCCGTCACAAAGGGCGGATCCTCAACTTCATCACAGTCACTCTCCGACTCCGACGGTGAAATGCAGATTTCGCCCTCCTGCTCCTCCAGTTCGAAAAACAAGTCCACGGCTTGTCTTACATTCAGTGTCCGCAACATCCTCTACTCCTCACGAATGAACTCTAAATCCTAAAAAAACTCCAAATCTTCCAAAAAACTCTCTTAAACTATCGCTCACTACTGTGTCGCCTGCCTCGCTCATCCGCGTCACTCTGTCGCACCTCTCTTCCGCCACACTGCTCTGTTGGCCCTGCCCCCACGTCCCAAGAATGTGCAGCCTGTAGAGCAGAGTCGGCAGATTCAGACATTTTGATCCGTTTCGTAATATAACAAAAAACGACGAAAATATTCAAATAAATACAATGCCTGCTCCAACACACCGTGCGCACTTTGTGCATGCGTAAATATTATTTTTATTTCAACTTTAAACTATCATATTTCCGTTTTTACTTGGTGTATCAACATAAAACAAAAACTGTCATGGAGTTTCAAGTCCGCACTTTCCAGAGAAGTTGAGGGTAGCGCTCTACGGGGTTTCGTTGTCGTGCAGTGACGTCATAAACTAGTCACATGATTTGATCACGCTGGCGTGATCGCGGACCGCGGGTCTTTCCTTTAGTTAACACTCATATATTAGATATGATCAATATATCCTTATTAACAGGCTATGTACCACAATCTTTTAAGGTAGCTGTAATTAAACCTCTACTAAAAAAGCCCACCCTGGATCCAGAGGTGTTAGCCAACTATAGACCAATATCTAATCTTCCCTTTATGTCAAAGATCCTTGAGAAAGTAGTCGCAGACCAGCTGTGTGATTTTCTCCATGAGAATAATTTATTTGAGGAATTTCAGTCAGGATTTAGAGTGCATCATAGCACTGAGACAGCACTAGTTAAAATTACAAATGACCTTCTGATTGCTTCAGACAAGATCTTAGTGCAGCGTTTGACACAATTGACCATCAAATGCTACTGCAGAGACTGGATCACTTAATTGGCCTAAAAGGTTCTGCACTAAGCTGGTTTAAATCTTATTTATCTGATCGTTTTCAGTTTGTTGACGTTCATAATGAATCGTCCTTACATACCAAAGTTTGTTTTGGAGTTCCGCAAGGTTCTGTGCTCGGAACAATCCTATTTACTCTATATATGCTTCCTTTAGCTAACATCATTAGAAATCACTCTATAAATTTCCATTGTTATGCGGATGATACTCAGTTGTATTTATCGATGAAGCCAGAAGAAAGTAATCAATTAACTAAACTCCATAACTGCCTTAAAGACATAAAAACTTGGATGAGCACCAATTTCCTGATGTTAAATTCAGACAAAACTGAAGTTATTGTTCTTGGCCCCAAACAACTCAGAGACTCTTTATCTGATGACATAGTTTCTCTAGATGGCATTGCTCTGGCCTCTAGCACTACCGTAAGAAACCTCGGAGTAATATTTGATCAAGATTTGTCTTTTAATTCTCATTGAAAACAAACCTCACGGACTGCATTTTTTCATCTGCGTAATATTGCGAAAATTAGGCCTATCCTGACCCGAAAAGATGCAGAAAAATTGGTCCACGCTTTTGTTACCTCTAGGCTGGATTACTGTAACTCTCTATTATCAGGTAGCTCTAGTAAGTCCTTAAAAACTCTCCAGCTAATTCAGAATGCAGCAGCGCGTGTACTAACAGGAACTAAGAAACAAGATCATATTTCTCCTGTTTTAGCTTGTCTGCACTGGCTCCCTGTAAAATCCAGAATTGAATTTAAAATCCTGCTGTTAACTTATAAAGCTCTAAATGGTCAAGCTCCGTCATAGAGCTCATAGTGCCATATTATCCCACCAGAACACTGCGCTCTGAGAACGCAGGGTTACTCGTGGTCCCTAAAGTCTCCAAAAGTAGATCAGGAGCCAGAGCCTTCAGCTATCAGGCTCCTCTCCTGTGGAATCATCTTCCTGTTACGGTCCGGGAGGCCGACACCGTCTCCACATTTAAGACTAGACTTAAGACTTTCCTCTTTGATAAAGCTTATAGTTCGGGATGGCTCAGGCTTGCCCTGTACCAGCCCCTAGTTAGGCTGACTTAGGCCTAGTCTGCCGGAGGACCCCCTATGATACACCGGGCAGCTTTTCTCCTTCTTTCTCTCTCTCTCTCTCTCTCTCTCTCTCTCTCTCTCTGGCTCAGGCTTGCCTTGTACCAGCCCCTAGTTAGGCTGACTTAGGCCTAGTCTGCCGGAGGACCCCCTATAATACACCAGGCAGCTTCTCTCCTTCTCTCTCTCTCTCTCTCTCGTGTCCTATTACTGCATCTTGCTAACTCAGCCATTCTGGATGTCACTAATTCAGCTTCTTGTCCGGAGCCTTTGTGCTCCACTGTCTCTCAGGTTAACTCGTATTGCAGTGGTGCCTGGATAGTGTGACGTGTGTGGTTGTGCTGCTGCCGTGGTCCTGCCAGAAGCCTCCTGCTGCTGCTCTTATCATTAGTCATACTTCTACTGTTATTATACACATATGATTATTGTCACACATGCATACTATCAGATATTAATATATTATTATTAATTAGAATATTATTTCTTTCATTAATGTTGTTGTAAGCTACTGCCATTACTGTCTATCCTGCATCTCTCTCTGTCTCTCTCTCTTTCTCTCTCTTTCTCTCTCTCTCTCTCTGTCTCATTGGGCTCTAGTTCGCAGACCGGGCGCAGCGGGGGCGCAGCACACTTGCGCTTCGCCAACTGGGTGTGGCCAGGCGGATTTTGTAAGTTTGGCACACCGTGCGCCTGGCGCAGCTACTCCTCTTTCCCACCTCCGTCCCTCCTACCGGCGGGAGAGAAGAGGGAGGAGAGAAGGCGTGAAGTGGGTTTTACACACATCACACCAATCAAATGAGCCCCTCTCCTCGCCCTTAAATGCACCGCACAAAGGCGTAATGAGAGTTTACTCAATTCGCCATGGCAGAAGAGAGCAGCAGCGTCAGACGGCCAAACTTCTCCCAGGAGGAAACGGATGTTTTGGTCCGGGAGTAGTATTTACAAATATATAGTTAAATAAACAGGAATTACTAACTTTTTTTTTTTTTCTCCTACTTGTCTGCATTGGTCTTCATAGCTTAGCGCCACAAAAGGGTGTAAGCTTCTTGTGAAGATTGATGCACTGTTAGTCTTGCAGTCAAGTATTTTATACCCATAATGCGTGGTTGTGACCATCACCCACCCTCCCTGGAGACTAGCCTAGCAGCCTTTATTGGAAAAACTTCCTAATATGAGCCAGAGAGGGCCGTGATACACCAAAGTGTGTCAAGGGGAAAGTAAGGAAACAAGCAAGGCGGAGGGGGCAGGTGCTTAAGTCCTAAGTTATATAGTGCCAGTGCATGCGGAGAAGAAGGAGGAAAAACAAACAAACAAATAAACAAACAAACAAACAAACGGGAGAAACAGGCAGTGTAGCTGATGTATTGTGGCCTTGACGTGGTTGTGCTCCATGCAGATTATCAAAAATAAACATATACATGTCTACTATACTGTACTGAAAAACAAAAACATAAGAGTCTATACTGAACACCAAAAATGTGAGAGTCTCGGTGGAGGGGGAAAGCCCGATTGTAGAGAAGAGTAGCCAGCGCGATGTGGTGGTTTGCTTCTCCAGCCACGGGTTAAACCACAGGTTTGAGAAGCAAGTGGGCCCCTTTGGAGTGATCCCATCGGTTCTTTGCGATGCGTCACGGAGCTGAAGTATCGAACATGCAGGTGTGTATTTGAACCCTCCCAATGTGTTTATGAAAACCATCACCAGGGTCCAGGGCCAGCCCTGCGGGGGAAGGGGGGTGGTATGGCACCCCAAGGCCGCAGGAGCGCCCAGACCCCAAGACCAGGGAGCTGCAGAGGCTGCAGGACACCACGCAGGCCCAAGGACTCGGGGCGGCAATGGCCAGCACCCCCAGAGAGCCAGAGACACACCGCCGACAGGCGGGGCAGGAAGGCCCACCCACCGCCCAACGCAGACCGCCCCCAACCCCCCCCAACCACACACACAGCCGGTCACGAGGCAGAACTCCGGCAGGAACCCACAGAGCCCCCAGGGCGCCACCCGGCCCACCCGCCACAGGGCCACGGGACCCCCCCAGACACCGGGATCCCAGCAACACCACCATGATGTAGATGGGTTCCCTGGCTCCAACCCTCAGCCCAGGAGGGCCGGGCCCCACGAGCCATGCCATGCGTATCTGCACTGTATGTAGAACCCACCACCCCCCCTTTACTATGATTCTCCGATCCCTGACGGAGAAACATTAACCCTACACCGTGAATTTGAGTGTGAGTGCCCATAAGTGTGATGTGGTGCATTAAAATTGAGGGACATAGGAGACAGGCGGGGGCAAGGCTGATGGCTACAGCACACTGCTGTCCTGCAGCCCGTGCGGCCATAGGCACCTGGAACCTGTTCCCATCTGTCCCACAAGATGTAGGTGTATGTGCTGCTTTAAAATTGGAGAGCAGACAAGGATGGGCCGGGGGGCAGCATGGAGGGCTACCGGACACCACTGTCCCATAGCCTGCCCCATCATGAAGCCCCCCGATCCATCAGTGGTCTGCACCTCAAAGAGTGAGTGTATGTGGTGCATTAAAACTGTGGAATGTGTGGTGAGTGAGCTAAATGTGGTTTAGGAGGCCAGGCCAGTGGGGGCCCGGCCCGGGGGCTGGAGGGATGGATGGGAGGGGCTAGATGGTGGTGCCAACAAGACCCCGGCGCCGCGAGGCCCCAAGCGCCCCTGGACAGCGGGCCAGGCGGGCCCCAAGGAAATCCCACGGGCCCCCACCCAAACCCGCCCCCCAAGCAACTGCAGCGTCAGGCCCCCGCAATGGTCCCGACCTAGGCCACACCGCTCGCAGCAAATCGTCCCTCTGCAGAAGGACGAGGCGCGCCACCAGGGTGCACGGACGACCCCCCCGAACCCACCCAGCCCCCCCGAACCCCAACACGCTGGACCACAGGCCAGCCCGCAACCCCGCCAGTGCCCCCCCCAGACCGCTATAGACCCAAAGCCCGACCCACAGCCCCTCCGACCCGCCCCCCACCGCCGGCCACACACCAACGGGCAGGCCCACACTGCGCAGCACCAGAACACGCGGGCAGCCCCCAGCCCCCACACCAGGCCCCCCAGCCCGGTGGAGGACCCCGGGCCCACCTGAGGCCAGGAGAAAGGAGCAGGGAGGGACGGGGAGAGGGGGGCGGGAGGAGGGAGGGGGAAGGGCGGGAGCGGAGCGAAGGGGGGGGAGCCCACCCCGCACCATCAGGGGCGGAAACAGCCCCCCAGGGGGGACCGGCCACCCCGCCCCGGGCCCAGGGAGCACGAGGAGACCCCGCCCCTCCCCAGGCACACAGGGCGAGCAGTCCAGACGCACCCGCCCCCAGGGGAAACCGCCTGGCCCCGCGATCCCCCACAGAGCCAGGGAGCAGGCCCGGATTCAAGGGGGAGAAGGTGCACCTAATACATGCTTAAGACCTTGAGTTCTGATGAACCGCTGTGGTATATTGTGGTGAGAGAGATAGAGGGATTAGGGGTTACATCATTAACAGAAACACGTTACATATTACACAACAGTCTTTCTTGAGTTGTAATATTTATATGCACAGGTGGCATATGCTCACAGGCTGAGTGGTACTATACAGACATGTTTAATGAGTGAATAAATGGTGACCATTTTTCTGTAAAGTATGTTAATTGGTTTCTGTGGCCAGCAGATATTTTTTCCAGCGAAATATGTTCTGCAAGGAGATTCAGCCAATGGTTGATGTTGAGGGTCTGTTTATCTTTCCAATTGACTAGGATTGTTTTCTTGGCGATGGCGAGAGCTACAAGAAGAGAGTTGCAGTGGCTGTTTGGGAGGTCAATTGTCATCAAGTCACCAATTAAGCACAGGTTGGGAGATAATGGGATCCTGCAGTCCAAAATGGAGGAGAGTTTTTGAGTGACTGTTGACCAGAAGTGCTGGACAGGTGAACATAACCAGAGTGCATGAAAGTAGGTGTCTGCAGTGTTCTGAGTACACTGAGTGCATGTGTCAGATTGACTAAAGCCCATTCTGTTCATCTTTTGTTGGGTGATGTGTGTTCTGTGGAGTACTTTAAATTGGATAAGTTGTATATTAGTGTGTCTCGTCATCTTAAATGTATTTTTGCATATTTGAGTCCAGAAGTCAGGGTCCGGTGATACACCCAGCTCGTTTTCCCATTTTAGAATTGGTAAATGTATAGAACTGGTCTTTGACAGTAATTTATAAATCTTAGAAAGGTTCTTCTTATTACTCGGAGAAAGCTTTGTAATATGTTTGGCAAATTCTGGTGGCTGCAAAGTGTCCTGAGGTGCTGGAATTCTCCTCTTGATTGTTTTTGTCAATTGTAAATATTGTAGAAAATTTCCATTTCTTATTTCAAAAGTTTGAAATAAGTTTGTGTATGTCATAAGTATATTATCTTGGAAAAGGTGGTGGAGATGAGTTACTCCCTTCATCTCCCATGTGCTAAAATGGAGAGGTCTTTTGTTAATTTCAAAATCCGGGTTGTGCCAAATTGGAGAGAGCAAGCAAGGTTCTATCGGAGAGTTTGTGATTTCTAGTGTTTTCCACCAGGCTGATAAGGTGGGAGCAATCATTGGGTTCTTAAAACAGTTATGACGTCTGAGTGTAGTGGTGATAAACGGGAGGTCAGAGAGTTTTATATTGTTGCAGTCCGCCTGCTCTAGTTCAAGCCAGGAGTTGTAGTCTTCGTTAGGATATAACCATTTCAGTAGGTATTGAAGCTGGTTAGCTAAATAGTAATGTTTAAAGTTAGGAGCGTCCAGTCCCCCTTCCAATTTGTTTTTCTGAAGGGTGCTTAGGCTAATTTTTGCTGTTTTGTTCTTTGAGTAGAATTTTATAATTGCAGAATCTAATGACAGGAACCATTTCGATGTGGGTGTGAATGGAATCATGGAAAAAAAATGGTTAATTTGGGGTAGAATTTTCATTTTAACTGTGGCTATTCGACCCAGGAGGGAGATGGGAAGGTTATTCCAGCGCTTCAGGTCACCACGGATCTTATCTAGCAGCAGGCTAAAGTTCAGGTGGACCAGGTCTGATAGTTTGGGTGAAATATTTATGCCCAGATATCTTATGTTGCCCACAGGGAGAGAAAATTTTTGGTCTGCAGGATTCCAAGAGTTCTCCGTTATTGGCAGTATTGTCGATTTGGACCAGTTGATGGAGTAGTCCGAAAGTTTAGAAAAATTTGTTATGAGATTAAATACTTCATGTAATGACGATTTCGGTTCTTGTAGATAAAGTAAAATGTCGTCGGCATATAGATTAATTTTATGCTCTGAATTGGCGGAATGGATACCTATGATCCTGCTGTTCTGACGGACTGCCATAGCCAATGGTTCGATGAATATTGCAAACAGTAGAGGCGAGAGTGGGCACCCTTGTCTGGTTCCTCTCTGCAAAATGAAGCTTTTAGATGTGATCCAGTTGGTGGTAACTGTTGCCTTAGGGGAATTATATAAGGCTGATACCCACTGGATAAATGACTCTCCAAAGCCAAATCCACTCAGGGTGGCAAATAGGAAGGACCAGTTGACCTTGTCAAAGGCTTTTTCTGCATCAAGTGACAGAATAATTGCTTTTGTATTAACGCGTTGTACTTTACTTATCAGATTAAGAACTCTTCTGACATTATTACTTGAGTGTCTGCCATTAATGAAGCCCGTTTGATCATTATGAATTATTGATGCGATTATTTTCTCCAGTCTAGAAGCAAGTGCCTTTGCGATAATTTTGATATCACTGTTGATTAGTGATAGAGGACGGTAGCTAGAAGGAAGTGTGGAGTCTTTGTCTGGCTTTAGTAATAATTTGATTGCTGCTGTATTCATGTGAGGTCTTATACCTCCGTTCTGTTTCATCTCTGTCACTGTCCTAATGAAAAGTGGTGCTAATATTGTCCAGAAATGTTTTATAAATTCGGCAGCAAAGCCGTCTGGACCTGGAGCCTTACCTGTTGGCATTTTGTTTAATGCACTCTGCAGGTCATTAATAGTCAGGGGGGCGTCTAACATATTTCTGTGTTCCGTGGATAACTGAGGTAAATTTAGGTTGTCGAGAAAAGCCTGAATATCTTCTGGGTTCGGATTGTTTACTGTTGAATATAAGTTATGGTAGAATGAATAGAAAATCTGATTGATCTCCTGAGGAGATTGTGTGTAATTTCCGGACGGCCCCTGGATTGTTGGTATCAGAGATTTTTCTTTATTGCGTTGGAGCTGATTAGCCAAAAATTTTCCTGATTTGTTACTGTGTTCAAAATTATTATATCTTAGTTGCTGTATGATAAATTCAGTTTTCTTTGATAGAATATTGTCCAGTTGCGATTTTGTACACTGTAGATGGGTCCATATTTGATCACTTGGATTGTTTGCATATTCCTGTGTTAGTTGTTTAATTTTTTCCTCAATGTTTTTTTCTGCTTGCAATTCCTGTTTCTTCTTGTAGGAGGAGTATGATATAATTTTTCCTCTGATTACTGCCTTCCCAGTTTCCCATATTAAAGATGGAGATAACATTGGAGAGTCATTGTCTTCAAGAAAGTTTGCCCACTCTCGTCTCACCATTTTGTCAAAGTCTGGGTCTTTAAGTAAAGAGATATTAAAGTGCCATGTTGGGGGCTGTTTATGGGTGGTTTCTATTTGCAGATTAAGTGATATTGGTGCATGGTCGCTGATAATGATCGGGTGTATTTTTGTGGTAATTTTTTGTGAGATGGAGTTATTTAAGAGAAAAAAGTCAATTCTTGAAAATGAGCGATGCACAGGGGAGAAGAAAGTATATTCCCTCTTCGATGGGTGTTTGAGTCTCCAGCCATCGCCAAGCCCAAAATCATCCATATATTCCTGTACTACCTTGGCCGATTGTGATTGCTTTGTGTGTGCTGAGTTACTAGATCGGTCTAATGAGGCATTTAGGACTGTGTTAAAGTCTCCTCCAATTATAGTTATCGAGCTGTCTGATAGGTTAGATAGTAGAGAGAAGATTGTGTGGAAGAAGGCTGGGTCATCATTATTAGGGGCATACAGATTAACGATTGTATATAATTTGTTAAAGATTGTTGCCTGAATAATGATGTAGCGGCCTTCTGGGTCTGTTACCGTGCTGTTTAAAGTAAATGGTAGTCTCTTGTGGACCATGATAGAGACACCTCTTTGTCTGTTGTTATAGCAGGATGAAAAAATTTGATTAAAATTTGGATCTTTAAGAGATTTTTCTTCTGACTTTAGCAAGTGGGTTTCTTGTAGGAGAAAAATATCTGTTTTCAGGTTTGTGACAAAGTCCATCACTTTAATTTTTTTCGCCTGTGAGCGGATGCCATGTACATTCCAGGAAACCAAATTTAGGTGTGACATTGACATAGTGGGGGTTTTATCATACTGTGTGTGGGTATGGAGAATGATCTGTGTGTGTTTCTGTGTGAGTTTCTATCTGCGTGGATTTTGCATGAGTATATGTAATTGTTCAGTGTATGAATTACAGTCAACCGATGTGTCATGGTGAAGCATCGCAGAGTTGTGGAGCATTAGAATATATACAAGCATGTTCAACAACCAGAAGCGCCTGCGCCTTGAGGTATTCACAAACCTGAAAAACAAAGGGGTTACATGGGGTGTATTTGTGTGTGAGGTGAGTGAGTGGGATTGAGTGAGAGGGATAGGGGGAGGAAGTAGGGGGGGACATTAAGGAGGGAAAAAAATAGAGAAGGAAAGGGAGAATGCTGGGTGGAGTATGTGAAGTGTACATTCACACCCTGTGAGATTTTTTTTTTTTTTTCCTTTTCACTAAGTCAGTGTTGTGTTCATTATATATACATATATATCCATATATCAAAATGTACATACATATACATCTGCATATATACATACATATATACCAGGGCTGCACGATTAATTGCATTGCAATCGCAGGAATGTGTCAGAGTACCATTTTGAATGAAATATACATACATGTATTTATTTATTTCAAGAATAGTGCAGCCCCAATATATATACATATATATATATACATGCATACACACATCTTTTGGTCTTTGATCTAGGCTATGGTTCTACTTTGTTTTGTGGTTTTAGGTGCACTTATCTCACTTAGAAGAGCCATGGGGTGGTGGTAGAGTGGCGGAACAGCTGCCCATCTATGTATAATTTGTCGACCACAAGAGAGGTCCTATTTCCCTTCTGCCTGTGCTCTTTTAAAATGGGATATAACACTTTCCGCCTCTCGTTGATTTCCCTGGGGAACTGATCGTTCATACCGTACGAGGTGCCTTTTAGCTCTCGTCCTTTACTCTTAACGAGCATTTTCTGCTGATAATGTTCGAATTTGGCGATGATGGGACGAGGACGCTGACCTCCTAGGGGTCCGAGCCTGTGGACGCGGTGAAAGGTGATGTTGTTGACAGTCTCCGTCGGGATCTTGAGGGCCGTCACCATAAACTTTTTTACCTGGACTTCTGGGTTGTCTGGTGTGCTCTCCGGGATGCCAGAAATGATTAAATTGTCTCTCATGCTTCTGGACTGCACGTCGAGGACAGTTTCCTTCAGGAGTTTATTTTCCTTTTTGAGGAGATCTACATCTGAAGTGACCGCCGCTAAGGTGGAGCGGAGTTCAGCGTTGTGTTGCTGCAGGTCGGTAATCTGCTGGTAAGTGAACTCCAGGCTTACCTTCAGGTCTTTTATCTCCTGGTGAAGCATACCGAGCACTTCTAGCTTCTTGTTGATGGATTCCAAGACGCTAAATTCTGAGGATAATAAGTCTTGTGTGTCGGTGGCTGAGTCGGTCTTCTTCCTCTTATTGGGGTTGTCGGCAGGAACCTCCATGACGCACTCGTAGTAGTAGTGATCGCTAAACTTTTCTAGGTCCTCCACTCTGGCTGATGGTGCAGGCTGGAGTTGTCACCCGTTAGGTAATTCTATTTGTTTGGCTAGTTTGTTGATATCTAGCATGTTGAATCTCAAAATCTCACAGTGGTCTTGCGGTCTCATGCTGCCATCCGGTCTCCTACAGGAATTACTAACAAACATAAACCTAAATCTATCTATCTATCTATCTATATATATATATATATATATATATAGAGAGAGAGAGAGAGAGAGAGAGAGAGAGAAAGAGAGAGAGAGATACATACATACACACACACACACACACACACACACACACATATATATATATATATATATATATATATATATATATATATTGTAAGCTGAACAAGATTATTTACACACAGAATATATACACTCAGGTTGAAATGGGGTTATTTACAGTTACATTGGATTATTGCAGTGTGTGTGAAAAAGTCTCATGGCCACTCAGAGGGAGGAGTTGTACAGTTTGATGGCCACAGGCAAGAATGATTTCCTGTGGCGCTCAGTGGTACATCTTGGTGGTATGAGTCTCCCACTAAAAGTACTCTTGTGCCTGACCAGCACATGGTGGAGTGGGTGTGAGACATTGTCCAAGATAGTTCGTAGCTTAGACAGCATCCTCCTATCTGACACCACCATCAGAGAGTCACACTCCGTTCCCACAACGTCACTGGCCTTGCGGATAAGTTTGTTGAGTCTGTTGGCATCCGCCACCCTCAGCTTACTGCCCCAGCACACAACAGCATAGAGGATAGCACTGGCCACCACAGACTCATAGAAAATCCTGAGCATAGTCCGGCAGATGTTGAAGGACCTCAGTCGCCTCAGAAAATAGAGACAGCTCTGGCCCTTAGTATTCTTAGCCCAGTCCAGTTTATTGTCACTGTGTACCCCCAGGTACTTATAGTCCTCCACAATGTCCACACTGACCCCCTGGATGGAAACAGGGGTCACCGGTGTCTTGGTCCTCCTCAGATCCACAGCCAGGTCTTTTGTCTTTGCCACGTTGAGCTGCAGATGGTCCTGCTCACACCCTGTGACAAAGTTATCCACAACAGCCCTGTACTCATCACCCTTGGTGATACATCCAACTATAGCAGAGTCATCAGAAAGCTTATGAAGATGGTAGGTCTCAGTACAATCACTGAAGTCCGTGGTGTAGAGGGTGAAGAGGAAGGGAGAGAGGACAGTCCCCTGTGGGGCCCCGGTATTGCTGACCACACTGTCTGACACACAGCATTGCAAGCACACATACTGCGGTCTGCCAGTCAAGTAGTCTACAATCCAGGACACTAGGGAGGCATCCACCTGCATTGCTGTCAGCTTGTCACCCAGTAGAGCTGCCTTCAACTCCTCTGTGGTTGTTGGTCCTGAAGCCAGTGATGGTCCTCATTCCACTCCAGACCTCTCTCATGTTGTTCTGCTGGAGTTTCCTCTCCAGCTTCCTCCTGTACCTCTCCTTAGCCTCCCTTATCTTCATTTTCAGCTCCCCCTGTGTTGCTCTCACCTCCTCCCTGTTACCAGCTCTGAAGGCTCTCTTCTTTGAGTTGAGGATGACTTTGATGTCCTTTGTTACCCACGGTTTGTTATTTGGATAACAATGGACAGTCCTGGCTGGGACAGTGGAGTCCACACAGAAGCTGATGTAGTCCGTGATGCATTCTGTGAGCCTGTCGATGTCCTCCCCGTGTAGCTCACAGAGTGCTTGCCAGTCTGTCACACCAAAACAGCCCTGCAGTGCCTCATAAGCCTCCTCTGACCATCTCCTCACTGTCCTCATGGTCGCAGGCTGGCTCTTGACTAGTGGTACATAGCAGGGTCCAGTGTTCTCTCCTCTCTGGTAGGACAGCTCACATACTGTGTAAATGTGGGCAATGTTGTTTCCATGGTGACATGGTTGAAGTCACCCGAGATAGCTATGAAGGCACTCGGGTGTTTAGTCTGCAGGTGGGCTATGGCGGAGTGAATGACGTCACATGCCGACGTTGGGTTGGCTGGGGGGGGTGTAAACAGTTACAATAGCAAATAATACGGCCTGAGTCCAACAGCAAACAGTTCAATGTCCGGGCAACAGATATGTTCCTTAACAGAAATATGATCAGGACTGCACCAGCGGTTATTTACTAGAACGCCAAGCCCCCCTCCTTTACGCTTACTGCTCTCGGTGCAGTCCCGGTTGGCCCGAACAGTCTGAAAGCCGCTGATGGAGACATTGTTGTTGGGAATGTCCTGGTGAAGCCATGTCTCAGTGAAGCACATAAGACTACATTCCTGGTACTCCTTCTGACTCCTGGCGACCACTGTCAGCTCATCCATCTTATTTGCCAGCGACCTCACATTGCCCATGATGAGAGACGGGAGACATGGCTTATATTGTATCTTCTCTTCTCCATAAGCCTCCGTTGTCTCAACCCTGCTTTTTTCCGCCACTGTTTACTTCCTCCCCTGCATCCTCTGTGTGTTTTCCTCCACAGTTCAGCTGGTATCTCCGATGTTCCGACCGCCAAGCCGGCCGGCCTCAGTGTGATCAGCTGATCTCTGGAGTATGCGGCCATGAAGTTGTTGCGCAATGGTGCCGGGTCCGAATGAAATAAGTAATTCCAGAGTGAGGAAAATGAGCACAATTCTCTCAGTCAGCATGTTTGGAGAGGGCGCAGTTTCAAAATGACAGTCAGAAAAAAGCAAGCACAAATACCAAACTTAATAAAGCAAAAAAGTAAGAAAACTGAGAAAACAAGCAGGAGCGACTGCAACAGGCTGCAAGTGCGGGCGCATGCACACTAGGATGATGATTCCACAGAAGCGGAGCTTGATAGCTGAAGGCTCTGGCTCCTGATCTACTTTTGGAGACTTTAGGGACCACAAGTAACCCTGCATTCTCAGAACACAGTGTTCTAGTGGGATAATATGACACTATGAGCTCTCTAAGATATGACGGTGCCTGACCATTTAAAGTTTTGTAAGTTAGGAGTAGGATTTTAAATTAAATTGTGGATTTTACAGGGAGCCAGTGCAGAGAAGCTTAAACGGGCGAAACGTGATCTCTCTCTCTCTGTCTCTCTTCATGTATAATTTTGTATACGGATTACTGTTAATTTATTATGTTGATCTGTTCTGTACGACATCTATTGCATGTCTGTCTGTCCTGGAAGAGGGATTCCTCCTCAGTTGCTTTTCCTGAGATTTCTACCACTTTTTTTCCCCTGTTAAAGTTTTGGTAAAGTTTTTCCTTATCCGCTGTGAGGGTCCAAAGGACAGAAGGATGTTGTATGCTGTAAAACCCTGTGAGGCAAATTGTTATTTGTGATATTGGGCTTTATTAACAAAATTGATCGATTGATTGATTGATTGATTGATGTAAAACAGGATCACTGATAGTAACAAATTAATGTGAGCAGATCACAGGTTACATTACATGCCAACACGTCTGACTGTATGTGTAACTCACAGGCTGTAGGGAAGCACAGACAGTTCACAGATCCACTTACTTTCTTACTTTACTTATCCTCTTCATCCCA
Organism: Cromileptes altivelis; assembly: GCA_013133815.1. Taxonomy (NCBI): domain Eukaryota; kingdom Metazoa; phylum Chordata; class Actinopteri; order Perciformes; family Serranidae; genus Cromileptes; species Cromileptes altivelis. Next base: position 310,722 of record CM023144.1, on the reverse strand, counting down.
GCTGGGGTATAAGGCCACAATCATACACTGCCACTGAATCCTGTCCCGTGCTTTGGCCTGTGCTTCGTCCCATGAGAGACCCATCTCCTTCAGTTCCGGTGTTTGGTCTGCCTTTCCTTCTTTTCCCAATCAGGGTCCACCTCAAGGCAACTTTTGGCAACCTGTCATTGGGCATCCTCAGCGCATGACCGAGCCATCTTAACCTGCATTTCTTTATCTCAAGGGACATATGCATGCTTCCTGTCCTCTTGTACAATACCATGTTGGAGATCCTGTTCGGCCAGATGATGTTACAAAACTTTTGCAAGCAGCTATTATGGAAGACATCAACCTTCTTCATGTCAGTTTTTGTCACTCTCCAGCACTCAGAGCCATACAGCAGGATGGCCTTAACATTACTGTTGTAGATCGTCATCTTATTTTTGAGGCTATACTGTTTAGACTTCCAGATGTTATGAAGTTGGCTAAAAGCACCTCTTGCTTTGTTAAGGCGTGCCATGATGTCTTTTTGGGTTCCACTTTCGCTGCTTACGTGACTTCAGATGTATATAAAATCTACAACACATTCAAACCACATACGGAGGTGGTTTCAAATGTGATTCCAATCGGATTTTTGCAGATCTGTTTCAATCTGAACGTCTTGGTTGCTCAAATAGGATTTCCAAGTGTCTTCTGCGGCACTCACAGCGTGACATGAACAGCAACGACGATAACGTAGATCTGGGGAGACGCTTGTTGCCTAGCGACGCCTGTGGAGTTACAAGTGGAAGAAACAGTCAAGCCACGGGTTAAAAGCATGGTGAAAACAACAAACCATGGACAGACAAGGAGATAAAGTGCCTGATAGCTATCTTCGGGGATTCATCAGTTCAGAAAAAATTAGAAGGTACATACAGAAATAAAGCAGTATCTCAGGACATAGCACACGGGATGGAGGAGCGGGGGTTATGTGGAACGTGGCTTCAATGCCAACGGATAGTCAAAAATCTCAAACCAAGTACAAAGAAATTAAGGATGGGAACAACAAGCGTGGGGCTGGGTGCATAAGCTGCCCAGCCTACGAGTATCTTAACAAAATTCTTCATGACAGTGTGGATCCTAAATTTGTTCTGGACAGCGCAGCAGAGGAAGATCGTAATATTCACTTTTTTTCACTTATATTTTCACAAGAACACACAATAAAAAGTCAATACACCAATGTCCATTCACCAATCAAAAGTTCAGAACATCTTTTAAGGCCATGGGTTGCCAGAGGTAACAGGCGACACTACATGAGACGACGGCACAGGAGGGAAGAGAGGGATTTTTTTTAGCTCGTTACACCCCCTTCCCCCTGAGAAAAGCCTGGACAGGCGACCACAACATCTCACCGCATTTATTCATTAAGATCCGTCGTAGCAAATCCATGGAAATCTTCATCCTCAGATTCCTCTTCGAAGACCTCCACGATACGACGGCGCTGTTGCTTCTCCCATTTTGGTGCTGTGGGATAGCAAGGTTTCAGATGCTCAATGTTGACAACTCTGAGGTCCTCTCCAGAATCCTCCAAAACAATCTCGTAGTTGAGTGGGCTTAATTTTCGCACCACTCTGTAGGGGCCTTTCCAGCGTGGAGCAAGTTTGGCAGAGAACGATTTGTCTGCTTTGGAATAAGGGTGAGTTTTTAGCCACACTGTCCTTTTCCATAAACATTTGTTCTCTCCTGTAACGGTCATAATTTAGTTTCTGCCGTGTTTTAGCTCTATGTTTTTTTTCCACAAATTTCTGTAGATCTGCAATGTGATCCATTTGCTCATAAGCTGGTTCATCTGGTGTACAGAAATTCGGACTCAGCTCAGTGTCTATTGGTCTCCCTCAGTGTCCTGCTAACATTAAGTTCAGCCGGGGTCACTCCAATGGACTCATGGACAGCAGTGTTGAGTGCAAAACAGAACTCTGGCAAGTATTTATCCCAGAGTTCGTGTTTATTTTCCACATAGGAAGAAATCATGGCCTTCAGATTTCTGTTTACTCTTTATGTGAGGTTGGTTTGTGGATGATAAGGTGTAGTTTTCTTTTGTTTTAAATTCCACTTCTTACAGGTGTCTTCAAATACTGAGGAAATGAACTGGGAACCCTGATCGGAGAGGATGTAGTCTGGCACTCCCCAGCGAGTGAGGATTTCTTTGCTGAGCACCTGGGAAACTGTTTGAACAGTGGCCCGGCGCAGAGGAAACAACTCCACCCATCGCGATTAGTAGTCCACAAAGACCAACAGGTAGTTGTTGCCAGCAGTACTCAGAGGAAAGGGTCTCATAATGTCCACCCCAGCATTTCCCTTGGCCGACTAATCGTGGTCTGTTGTAATTTTCCAGGGCGTCGTCAGTTCTCTGGTTTCTGCACTTGACAGGTTTGACAGCATTGGACATAATTCTTGACATCCAGACTCATTTTGGGCCAATATGCTGGTGTTTGAAGTCTCTCATATGTTTTGTACCTCCCTAGATGACCTGCTGGATGGCCAAGAATTGGTGGAGAGGCAAGAAGGTGTTTCAAGGTCTCGAAAGCCACTTGACATTCTGATGTCCACATATATTTGGAACCTTTTCTCTTTAGAGCGTTGAGAGGGTCCGCTATTTATGAAAAGTTGGGCACAAATCGGTGGTACTAGCATGCCATCCCCAAGAACCTCTGAAGCTTTTTGAGATTTCTCGGAGTGGGGAATGCTTGTACAGCTTGAGTCTTCTCCTTATCAACCTGTACCCCAGCAACTGAGACCACATGGCCAAGGAACTTGAGAGATGTTCTGAAGAACTGGCATTTTTTCAAATTGATGGTCAGGCCTGCCTCTCGCTGTCTGTCCAAGACAGCTTGCAGGTCATAGTGATGTTCCAGTGTGGATGAATGGATGATGATGTCATCTAAATACACCATGCAGATATTTCCTCTGAGATCTCCCAAAATCAGCTCCATAAGTCTCTGGAATATAGCAGGTGCATTCTTCAGACCAAAAGAGATCACTTCAAACTGAAACAGGCCAAATGGACAGATGAAAGCAGTTTTTTCCTTGATTCCTTCATCCATCGGTACCTGCCAGTAGCCACTGTTCAAATCAATGGTGGTGAAGACAGAAGATCCAGCGAGTGATTCCAAAATCTCCTGTATGTTTGGAATGGGGTAGGCATCAGTCTGAGTTGAAGCATTTAGCTTCCTGTAATGGGCACAAAATCGTGACCTTGGATTGTTCTTTTTGGGAACTAGCATGACTGGAGCAGCATATGGAGATGTGGAAGGAGTGATGATTCCCTCTGCTAACATTTATTCAGTGTGAGTTTTCATTTCCTGTAGTTTTGCAGGGAAACAGCGGTATGGTTTCTGTCTTATTGGCATGTCATGAGAGAGTAGGATGTTGTGAGACAAGATAGTTGTTTGACCAACCTTTTCTGTACAAACATCAGTATTCATTTCCAGTTGTCTGCACAATCTCTGTTTTCCAGCCTCATCCAGATGAGCGGACTGAATGGCTGCATCCAGTTTACTCAGTGAAGGACCACTTGAGATTTCCTGCACTGCCAAGGCTGGAGGAACAGCAGAGTAAAAGGCAACTTGAAGTAAGGGAGGAGCTCTCTCCTGCCCTACTACTGCTTCCCGGATGAAGTAGTATTTCTGTTTGAGATCTGATTTGTACCAGTAAGTGTTCTCGGATACATCAAACTGTAACCCAGAAAGGAAAGCAAAGTCAAGGCCCAGGACAGCAGGTAGAGCCAGGCATGAAGTAGGTAAGACCACCACAGGAACCTTTACAGTTTGTTGTTGAACAGTTAACTGTAAATCACACAAGCCGTGAGGATATCTTCCTGTGCCATCAGCCAGATACAAAGGGCCTTCAAGCCAGGGTTTTAACACCTTGTCATGTCCTCCCAATTCCCTCCAGAGGGTGTCATTTATTAGAGTGTATGTAGAATCAGTGTTCAGAATGGCAGTTCCTGTCCAAAAATCAACAGTAACAGGGACTACTAGCTGTCGAGGCAGGGGCTTTGTTTGTTGTTGTTGTGGCTTTAGAGGAAGAAGATTCTTTCCATGGTGGGTGAGTGTATTGAGTGTGGGATGAGTTTGAGCATTTCCGGTGTTCTGACTGGTCTGGGAAGGTGATGGTTTGTGAAATTTGTTCTTTCCAGATTGATATTGTGGACAAGCTGAGGGAGCATGAGAGCTTTTACAGAGCCAGCAGAAAACCTGAGGGACACCAGGTGGATTGGATGGAGGCAGCTGGGGAACATTACCAGCCTTAGGTGGTTTTTCCATCAACTTTTTCCGTTGTTCATACTGACATTGATTTTCTCTGTCTTTTTCCAGCTGTTGACCAAGACGAACCAGTGCCTCCACAGTATTTATATTGCAGCCTCTTAGTTGACTAGCCTGCTTGGGGTTGATATTTTTCAATGTCAACTTGACAGCTTGCTGTTCGGTGATTTTTGGGTTCCATCTTTTACACAAAGACCTGTACATATATGCAAAATCCCTGATGCTCTCATTCTCACCTTGTATACGGGTCGTGACCCGCTCAGCTAGTTCGTCCTGATAATCTTCAGAGAGGAAGGCAGAATGAAATCTCTTTTCAGATTTGGTCCAGATGGTTATTTCCAGACGTGCAACATCCCACCAGTCACAAGCTGTTCCATGCAGCACATTGTGAAGAGTGGCAATGAGTTCACTGTCTGTGAGTGGATGTAACGCCAGAATATCCTTACATTTTTCCAAGAATAGTAAGGGATTCTGTGTATCTTCCAGTCTTCCAAACATTGGAAATTGCATTTTTATTGGACTTTTTCCACGATAAACACTCCTGGCTTTGTGGGGAATATCAGAGGAAACTGGTGAAATAAGCTCCTCATCTGCATCACCAGGATACCTAGTGGACTGTAATCTTTGACGTTGTGTCTCAGCATCATATTTGAATGGTTGATGTTTGACAGAGAGTCTGAACAGAGGCATTGACAAGTGCTGAGGGATGAAGTGATGATGAGAGGCTCCTGATACTTGATATTTCTCCCTTCAATGTATCAATTTTTATAGCACAGTGTGACACTTCCTCCTCCACATGTTGCATTGTAGCAGTCATTGGGATAAGGACAGCTTTGAGGTTCTGTAACAGTTCAGTGTGATATTGTTGAAGGTGCCAGTTTATTGTGCTTGTGAACTGTTTATGGATGTATTGAAATTGCTTGTTCATTTTGTCCTCCAGATCCTTTAGTTGTTTTGTATGTAGTTGTGATTTTCTCTGTGCTTTCCTGAAAGCAGCTCTTTAACTCTTCCTTATTTTGATTCAAGAATTGAATATCTGTGTTTTCCATAGCCTGTTTAAGTGAACCTCTAACTTGTTTTTTTGTTTCCATTTCAGAGATGCTTAGTGGCAGGGGAAATACAAGGGACTAGCTACCTCAACTTTTTGCCTGAGCTGCCGCAGGGTGCGGACTGAACGGGCGAAGTACTTGTCTGTCCACCAGAGTAGACTTGTGCCTCTTTTTTCTCCCTGAGGCGCTGTGTGACGTCATCTTTTAAGGCCATGGGTTGCCAGGGGTAACAGGCAACGCTACATGAGACAGCGGCACAGGAGGGAAGAGAGGGATTTTTTTTAGCTCGTTACAACGTGCAGATCAGCTCTGATCATTTGCAATATGTAATGCAAAGGGTCAGTCAGTAAGATCGGATTCTGATCAGATTTGCAAAAAAACTGGATTTGGGCTGCAGTCTGAACAAGGCTTATGCGCAGACCAGTTTGTTTAGCATAATTGCTAAGCCGGCCAGGGTTTTCCTGGACGTGGCATGTGTGTATGACATGACTGCCAGATCATCTGCAAAGTCAAGGTCTTCCATGAATGTGAATGGGGTCCACTGGATTCCATGGGGCGGTCTGATGTTGTTTGACGCATCACCCAGTCTATAATGATTGAGAACAGGATAGGTGAGAGAATGCAACCTTGTCTAACACCAGACTTCACAGGAAATGACTCGGTAAGGTTGTTATCTAGAATCACACTGCATTCAAAGTGTTTATAGAGTGTCCTTATGATGTTTACTATTTTGAGTGTGTAGTGAACCACAGTGAAGTGTTGTGAATGGAACCCAGGTAGTCCAGCAAAACTCCTCCCTTAGCTCCTCCCCCTGCCCAGGTGCAGTGTAAAAGGCCTCAGCTGGCTCAGTTCAGCCTTTTGCTGGTCCCTGGTGGTGTTTGCCTGCTGAAGGCGGTAAGTAGGGCCTCCATTTTGTGTTTTCTGGTTGATTTAAAGTTGTTCCCCCCATCAACATGTGCCTTTTTGTGTTTCAGGCTCACCTGCTGCTGTTCTGCTTTTATTTTTGTTAAGTTTGCCTTTTCTTTTCCCTATTTCTTTTCCTTTTGGACCAGCTTCATATGTTTTGGCCTTATTTACTTACTTTGCTCATTTTGTATGGTTTTGATTTGTTCTTTTGGTCCAGATTTATTAGGTTTGCTTACTTTAAATACATTTGTGTTTGACATCTTTCTTTGAGTTTATGTTTTGAGATATTGTTTAATTATCAACTGGGTTGTCGTTGTTTTTGTTAACTTTTGAATCTCTTTGTTTCAGGAAGTGTCTTTTTGTTGCTTGACTTTCAGTGCGGACTGGGTGGCCTCAGGTGGGAGGCTAGGCACCGTGGTGAGAACCTCACTCCTGTTGCATGCAAGTAGGCACTGGGGCTCTTTTAGTGCATGTTTTGTTGTAGTGTTTGTAGTGTTGCCCCCCAGACTAGTGAGACGGGGTACTTAGATTGTTTCTGTTAATAAACTATATTTTCTTGTACTTACCTGGTTTGCAATCTTTTCTTTCAGCAGTTCCAGTTTCCCTTTTTTCAGATTTACTTTACAGCATTATAAATAAAAATACTTGTTTTATTTATCTACTGTCTCTGCCTCATCAGTCTTGACTGTGTGCCCCACAGAATTTGGTTTTCATATCCTGGGTTGCAAGTCCCCATGTGGCGTTGTCGGTCCCTAAGTTAGTTTCCTTCCCTCCTTAGTCATTTCTATTTTTCATCCTTATTTACATTTGTAAAACTCCACTCCTTTCCACAAGTGGTATACTATAGGTCCATATGATCTTCCATAGGCTCTCCCGGTGAACACTATCAAACGCCTTCTCAAAGTCAATGAAGTTGACGTACAAGGGGGCATTCCACTCAACACACTTTTCTATGATGTTCCTTAGAGTAAAGGTCTAGTTCATCCTCGACCTTTCTCGAATTCAGCCTGTTCCCCTCTAAGCTTGGGATCTATGGTATTTTCCAATCTCTCAAAGAGGACTCTGCAGAAGATCTTGCTAGGGACAGAGTGTTATGCCTTGCCAGTTGTTACAATTCTTAAGATGTCCTTTCTAAGGAAGCCTGCATATGAGACCCTTGCCTTTTGGGATGACATTTTGCTCCCAGATCTTAGCAAAGAGCTCAGTCAGAATCCTGGAGGCTGTGGTGATATCTGCCATAAGTAGTTCTGCTTGCAGCAAATCAATTCCAGGGGCTTTCCCCTTCATTTGTTTGATTGCTGCTTCTACTTCAGCTTGGGATGGAGGCTGCATCATTTGGTAAGCTCCGTGGTGGAGGTCTGGCAATATACACAAACAGTTCATGGTGCTGTGATAAGAGGATCTCCCAGTTCTGCTCTCAGGATGTGGAGTTTTTGACTGTGAAATGTCAACCCTTTTCATCTTGCTATTGCACTACATGTTCTTTTTGATATGTTGCACAAATGGTTTTTAAATGTTTTGTTTCATTTTGCTTGGGGTATGCGAAATGTCATTTCATTTTTGTGCTGCGCAATAAAATGATAAAGAAGTTCAGTTCAGTTCATAACCTTATATACAGATGCAGCCACTTCAAATTTAACTAGCTAATTAAGAGACAATATCATTTTTTTGGTTTATAGTGTTAGAAGTGTAAAATGTCACTTATGTGGTAGTTCAGACATCGACAGTGATGATGTGTTGTTGAAGGTTTGTAAGTTCATACAGCCCACTCAGTGTGATGATGTGAGTGACTGGGAAAGTGATTCAGATGGAAACACTCACCCATTCAGACGGAATGAAAAGGTTCATGGTAATGCTAATTGTGTTTGAGCTCTCTCACCTTCCAAGATAAACAGGACCACATTATGTTGCGTTAGTGAAAGTGTTTCACTCCTTTTCAGTTAAACTCTGCAGGCTACGTGCAGCTTGACCATCGCTGCGGCTGCATGTGAGGATGAAATGCCAATTTCAGCCTGTGATTTCTCACTGACTGACTGACAGCCTCAACCAAGTGACATTTTACAATTCTTCATATTTAAAACTAAATAAATTAGTTAGTTTAGTAACATTTTACAATTCTTCATATTTAAAACGAACGAAATTCGTTCGTTTAGTGACATTTTACAATTCTTCATATTTAAGACTAACGAAATTCATTTCTGCACATGGTTACAATTCTCCTCTGCTCTCTGTAATGTGCACGGCGGAGTCGTGTTGGCAACCATGCACCGTTCCACACTGACGTGCCTCTGCCACCGTACAGTCACAGATGTGTTGCAGCATGACAGGATCCATCAGACACATGAACACGCTCAAATGGTCATCACGGCGTGCATGTGCATTTGTGACAGCTACTTCAGTCAAGATATTCTATGACTGCGCTCTCCAGTGCTTAATCCCGGCTGTGTACGCTTCCACTCAGTCCCATCTCTTCCAGTTGAATGGCCCTCACACAGATCTGGTTGATCTGACACTATACAAAATACATAAAATTTGTTTCGCAAGTGTAATCTTGCTAGAAACTACTGAATGCCATTTTATATATATAAATATACAGTACAGGCCAAAAGTTTGGACACACCTTCTCATTCAATGCGTTTTCTTTATTTTCATGACTATTTACATTGTAGATTCTCACTGAAGGCATCAAAACTATGAATGAACGCGTGGAGTTATGTACTTAACAAAAAAAGGTGAAATAACTGAAAACATGTTTTATATTCTAGTTTCTTCAAAATAGCCACCCTTTGCTCTGATTACTGCTTTGCACAATCTTGGCATTCTCTCCATGAGCTTCAAGAGGTAGTCACCTGAAATGGTTTCCACTTCACAGGTGTGCCATATCAGGGTTAATTAGTGGAATTTCTTGCTTTATCAATGGGGTTGGGACCATCAGTTGTGTTGTGCAGAAGTCAGGTTAATACACAGCCGACAGCCCTATTGGACAACTGTTAAAATTCATATTATGGCAAGAACCAATCAGCTAACTAAAGAAAAACGAGCGGCCATCATTACTTTAAGAAATAAAGGTCAGTCAGTCCGGAAAATTGCAAAAACTTTAAATGTGTCCCCAAGTGGAGTCGCAAAAACCATCAAACGCTACAACGAAACTGGCACACATGAGGACCGACCCAGAAAAGGAAGACCAAGAGTCACCTCTGCTTCTGAGGATAAGTTCATCCGAGTCACCAGCCTCAGAAATCGCAAGTTAACAGCAGCTCAGATCAGAGACCAGATGAATGCCACACAGAGTTCTAGCAGCAGACCCATCTCTAGAACAACTGTTAAGAGGAGACTGCGCCAATCAGGCCTTCATGGTCAAATAGCTGCTAGGAAACCACTGCTAAGGAGAGGCAACAAGCAGAAGAGATTTGTTTGGGCCAAGAAACACAAGGAATGGACATTATACCAGTGGAAATCTGTGCTTCGGTCTGATGAGTCCAAATTTGAGATCTTTGGTTCCAACCGCCATGTCTTTGTGAGACTCAGAAAAGGTGAATGGATGGATTCCACATGCCTGGTTCCCACTGTGAAGCATGGAGGAGGAGGTGTAATGGTGTGAGGGTGTTTTGCTGGTGACACTGTTGGGGATTTATTCAAAATTGAAGGCACACTGAACCAGCATGGCTACCACAGCATCCTGCAGCGACATGCCATCCCATCCGGTTTGCGTTTAGTTGGACGATCATTTATTTTTCAACAGGACAATGACCCCAAACACACCTCCAGGCTGTGTAAGGGCTATTTGACCAAGAAGGAGAGTGATGGAGTGCTGCGGCAGATGACCTGGCCTCCACAGTCACCGGACCTGAACCCAGTTGAGATGGTTTGGGGTGAGCTGGACCGCAGAGTGAAGGCAAAGGGGCCAACAAGTGCTAAACACCTCTGGGAACTCCTTCAAGACTGTTGGAAAACCATTTCAGGTGACTACCTCTTGAAGCTCATGGAGAGAATGCCAAGAGTGTGCAAAGCAGTAATCAGAGCAAAGGGTGGCTATTTTGAAGAAACTAGAATATAAAACATTTTTTCAGTTATTTCACCTTTTTTTCTAAAATACATAACTCCACATGTGTTCATTCATAGTTCTGATGCCTTCAGTGAGAATCTACAATGTAAATAGTCATGAAAATAAAGAAAACGCATTGAATGAGAAAGTGTGTCCAAACTTTTGGCCTGTACTGTATATATAATTAGTAAACGTGTTTAGTGAGAGTGGGGACTTGCCTTTTACAACATCAGAGGGCTGCTGTGATTGTGAGGGTCCTCATCTTCAGATGACTCCTCCTTGCCAGGTGAAAAGGACAGATAATCGGACTCTCCCTCATCCAGTTCTCCTTCCCTCATTTCCACCGTTGTGTCTCCCCCCATCTGTCGCTCCCTCAATCACCTCTCCTCCATCTCATTCTCCATCACTTACGTCCTGAAGCATCGCCAGAGCTTGTTCAACATTCATCCATTTCCTCCGGTTCATAATTAGGCTACACGATCCAAATCCCTCTCCTTTCCTCTTTTCTATCTGTCTGTCTGTCTGTCTGTCAAAACTAGCTTGTATTTCGCAGAGAGATGTTAGAGTTTTATTGTGACAAAGTTACAAGCATTTGAAAATGGCAGGGGGGTAAAAAATTACCCATTGGCGGTTCTAATGTTAATAAATAGTAATAGACATTTTATCACAAAATTCTCTTGCATCAGATCTTGTGAAATATTGTTTCCATGAATCGATTTAGACAGACAGTGACAGATCAATGAGGTGAAGCCGTGCTGAGTGCAGCAGGCAGAGCATGTACAGGGCGTTGTACAGTCCCAACGTCAAAATGATACAAGGGCAAGGGCAAGGCGAGCGCATCTGTAGAGGAAAAAGGTAGCACAGTTGAGAACAAGATGTTTCAGATTTGTCCTTGCGGCTGGCAGAAAGTAACATCAGTGAAAGGTCTCAGAACTCATCAGGGAAAGAAGAAGTGTGTGGCAAAGAAAGGGCAGAGTAGCCACATTGATCAGTACTTCCTAAGAAGTCGGTTGAGTCAGTCGGATGAAGTCCAGTGGCAAGTAGAAAACCACAGGTCACAGGATATCAGTGGTGGAAAGAAGTTTTCGGACACCCTTAAAATTTTACACAATCTGAAATATTGTCATGAAATATTTGTGGAAAAATCTTTTTTTGTGTTTCAAAAGGTGTGGCTGCATTAGACAGATACAAACATATACAAATTATATTTTTTTGTTCATTGTTTACAAGAAAAACTAACAAAACCAAATTCTTGACAGTTTCAATATGTCAGTTCTCAACATTGTCGGTATCAAAGTCAACAAATAACAGAGAATGTGTTCAAAACTGAACAAAAAATAAATAAACCATCACATCATCAAATTAATATTTAGTAGTCCTGCCATTGGCACGTAGTAGAGCTCTAATCCTGGCTGGCATGTTCCCCACGAGCCTTTCACACTGTTGAGGGGTAATCTTGTCCCATTCTTCTTGAATTACTGCTTTTAATTCTTCTAAATTCTTTGGTTTATGCTTTGAAACAGACCTTTTGATAATCCACCACAGATTTTCATGTCCGGGGACTGAGCTGGCCATTCTCAGACCTGGATACTGTGCTCCTGCAGCCAAGTTCTACTGGCCTTGGATGTGTGGCAAGGGGCATTATCTTGTTGAAACATCCAGGTTTTACCTTGATGGAACAGTGCACACGCAGAAGGGAGCATGTGGGTTTCGAGAATGGTACAATACTTGGTAGAGTTCAATGTGCCATCACAGACAGTGAGATGACCAACACCAGCAGCACTCATGCATCCCCAAACCATGATACTGCCTCCACCATGCTTGACAGTAGGTACTGTACATGCTGGAGATAATGCTTCGCCTGGCCTTCTGCGTACCCTCACATTAGTAGGAGGAAGATAAAGCTGTAAACTGGACTCATCTGACCACAAAATCTTCTTCCAATTCCTGGCTGTCCAGTTCTTGTGTGCCTGGGCCCAACAACGCCGGGCTAACCTCTGTCTCTCATTGATCAGGGGCTTCTTGATAGCCTTGTAGGACCTTAAGCTATGATCTAAAAGTCGGCCACGTACAGTGCGGGTGGAACACTGGACACCAGTTTGGTTTTACCACTGCTGCTGAAGCTCCTGTGATGTCATTCGGCGGTTTTGCCTGCACATGTGGATCAGGATGCGGTCATTTCTTGCTGAAGAAAACCTTGGATACCCAGATCTTGGTTTGTTTTCCAAGCTGTTGGTTCATCTGTATTTCTGCAGAGTGTATCCAACTGCTGAAGGACTGCATCTGCACTTCCTGGCTATCTGGCAGCAGCTGTACCCTTCCTGGCTGAGAATCTTTATCTTCAGGCGTGTTTCCTGTGTTAGGTTCCTTGTTTTAGCCATTTTTGTGTCTGAAGAACTTTCAAATGTGCTGGCTTTATGTAGACACGAATCTTGGCAACAAAAATTGTGTCTTTAAATAAAAAGAACAACCTTCATCACTGGTACCAAAATGACCCAATACTCAAAATTTCTTATGTGTTTTTATGGAACCAATCAATTTTAAGTTTTTAATGGCTTTTTGAGGACTTACTAATTTTCGCAATATTACGCAGATGAAAAAATGCAGTCCGTGAGGTTTGTTTTAAATGAGAATTAAAAGACAAATCTTGATCAAATGTTACTCCGAGGTTTCTTACGGTAGTGCTAGAGGCCAGAGCAATGCCATCTAGAGAAACTATGTCATCAGATAAAGAGTCTCTAAGTTGTTTGGGGCCAAGAACAATAACTTCAGTTTTGTCTGAATTTAACATCAGGAAATTGGTGCCCATCCAGGTTTTTATGTCTTTTAGGCAGTTCTGGAGTTTAGTTAATTGATTACTTTCTTCTGGCTTTATCGATAAATACAACTGTCTATCATCCGCATAACAATGGAAATTTATACAGTGAGGAAGCATATATAGAGTAAATAGGATTGTTCCGAGCACAGAACCTTGTGGAACTCCAAAACAAGCTTTAGTACGTAAGGATGATTCATTATGAACGTCAACAAACTGAAAACGATCAGATGAATAAGATTTAAACCAGCTTAGTGCAGAACCTTTTAGGGCCAATTCAGTGTTCCAGTCTCTGCAGTAGAATTTGATGGTCAATAGTGTCAAACGCCGCACTAAGATCTAATAAAACAAGTACAGAGACGAGTCCTTTGTCTGAAGCAATCAGAAGGTCATTTGTAATTTTAACTAGTGCTGTCTCAGTGCTATGATGCACTCTAAATCCTGACTGAAATTCCTCAAGTAAATTATTATCATGGAGAAAATCACACAACTGGTCTGTGACTACTTTCTCAAGGATCTTTGACATAAAGGGAAGATTAGATATTGGTCTATAGTTGGCTAACACCTCTGGATCCAGGGTGGGCTTTTTTAGTAAAGGTTTAATTACAGCTACCTTAAAAGACTGCGGTACATAGCCTGTAAATAAGGATACACTGATCATATCTAATATATGAGTGTTAACTAAAGGTAAGACCTCCTTAAGTAGCCTAGTTGGGATGGGGTCTAAGAGACACATTGATGATTTAGATGAAGAAATCACTGTGGTCAATTCTTGAACAGAAACTGGGGAGAAGCAATCTAAATATATATTAGGTCTTACAGCTGTGTTTAAGGTTAGATAGGTAGTATCTGACGGCAGGAGGTCATGAATTTTGCCTCTAATAGTTAGAATTTTGTCATTTAAAAAAATCATAAAATCATTACTGCTCAGGGCTAAAGGAATACAAGGCTCAATAGAGCTTTGACTCTCAGTCAGCCTGGCTACAGTGCTGAAAAGAAACCTGGGGTTATTCTTGTTTTCTTCTATTAATGCTGACTAATAGTTTGCTCTGGCATTGTGGAGGCCCCTCTTATAAGGTTTGAGACTGTCTGCCCAGATTAAACGAGATTCTTCCAGTTTGGTTAATCACCAATTCCTTTCAAATTTTTGCGATATTTGTTTTAACTTACGGGTTTGAGAGTTATACCAAGGAGTGAACTTTCTTTGCTTTGTTAACTTCTTTTTAAGTGGAGCTACAGAGTCGAGTGTTGTTCGCAGCGAGCCCATGGCGCTATCGACAAAATGATCAATTCGGGAGCGGTTAAAGTCGGTACGAGATACCTCTGTTACTGAAGGACTTGGTATTGAATTTAACGATGGAGTACTCATTTCCTTAAATTTTGTGACAGCACTATCTAAACATCTAGTATAATAACTGTTGCTGAGTGGCGTGTAATCAGGTAAAAAGAAATCAAAAGTATTAAGATAATGATCCGATAGCGAGGGATTCTGTGGAAAGACTGTTAGGTTATCAATTTCAATTCCATACGTCAGAACTAGATCGAGGGTATGGTTAAAACAATGAGTGAGTTCACACCCTGCCTGAAGCCAGTGGAGTCTAATAATGAAATAAACGCAGTAGCCACGGAGTCATTATCAACGTCGACATGAATGTTAAAATTGCCTACAAATAATAAATCTATCTGATTTAAGAACTAAACTGGATAAAAACTCTGAGAATTCAGATACAAATTCAGAATACGTGCCAGGAGCACGGTACACTATAACAAATAAAAGTGGCTGCGAGGTTTTCCAGTTCGGATGTAAAAGACTAAGAATGAGGCTTTCAAATGAATTATAATCTAGTTTAGGTTTAGGGTTGATTAACAGGCTAGAGTTAAAAATGGCTGCAACTCTCCCTCCTCAGCCGCTGCCTCGAGGAATGTGGGTATTATTATGACTGGGAGGAGTGGGCTCATTTAGACTAACATATTCATCTTGACATAGCCAGGTTTCAGTGAGACTGAGTAAATCAATATGATTATCTGATATTAATTCATTTACTAACACTGCTTTAGATGATAGAGACCTGATATTTAACAGTCCGCATTTAATTCTCCTGTTTTGTCTTTCTGTCACAGAAGAGGTTTTAATTTTTATGAGGTTGTTATGCACAACTCCTCTTTGTTTAATTTTAGATTTAGATAATTTAGGTGGTCGGGGGACAGACACCGTTTGTATAAACCCATGAAAACTATGGCTGGGTAACTGCACTAGAAGCTCAGAGAGGCGTATAGGACTACGTCTCTCTGTCCTGATCTAAACTCTGGGTTGTCAGGGATTTAAATTACTAATAAAATTTGCCAGGTTCCTAGAAATGAGAGCAGCTCCATCCAAAGTGTGATAAATGCCGTCTCTCCTAATAAGACCAGGTTTTCCCCAGAAACTTTGGCAATTATTAACGAAACCCACATAGTTTGCTGGACACCACCTGGGCAGCCAGCGATTAAATGATGACATGCGGCTAAACATGTCATCAGTGGTCAGATTTGGGAGGATTTTGTCCAGGGAAAACTACGGAGTCCGACATCGTTTTTGCGTATTCACACACCGAGGCAATATTAATTTCAGTGACCTCCGATTGGCATAACCGTGTGTCATTGCCGCTGACATGAATAACAATCTTACTGAATCTACGTTTAGCTTTAGCCAGCAGTTTTAAATTTGATTCAGTGTCGCCCGCTCTGGCCCCAGGGATACATTTGACTATGGCCGCTGGTGTTGCTAACTTCACGTTCCTCAGAATAGAGCTGCCAGTAGCCAGTTTTAGTTTTGTCCTCAGCGGGTATGTCGCTGAGTGGGGAAAAGCGGTTGGAAACGTGAACAGGCTGGTGGTGAGCCGTGAGCTTCGGCTTGGAGCTCTGCCTCTGGTGAACCGTAACCCAACCTCCCGGCTGAACGGGAGTTACCAGAGGACAGCTAGCAGAGGCTAAGGCTATGCTATGTGGCTCTGCACCGGCTACAGGAGGCTGGCTAACTACCGCAGCTACTGAATGGTTTTCCATGGCGCGGAGCCGCACTTCTAATTCACTAAGCCTCACGTCCAACGCAGCAAATAAGCTACACTTTTTACAATTACCACTGTCGCTAAAGGAGACAGAGGCATAACTGAACATTTGGCACACCAAGTAAGAAAGAGCAGAGGGAGAAGCCATCGATAACTGGAAAGCTAATGTAGCTACCAAGGCTAGTAACGTGCAAACAACAGCTAAGAGATTAGCAAGAAAGTCGTAGAAAGGAGGAGAGCTATAAGTGCTTAAACAGAACCAGTGTGGGTTAAGACGTTAAAGACGTTAAAGCAACTGAAGTGAGAAAGCAGGCTAGTAGAATTCACCAGAGCAGTACAGAGACGCTGTCACAGAAACACCGGAAATGACACAACTAACTTACCGCAATACGTCATCACAGCAGTTCTTTTAAGGGCAGAGTATCTCAGGAAAAAGAGGAGGAAGAAGGAATATGCTAGGACAGGTTTTTTCAGGGACCCTTTTAAGTTTGTTAAAGGATTGTTGAGCCAGGAAAAGGGAGGGCAGCTCAAAGCAGAAAGGTTGGAGGTTGAAGAATATTTGAAAAACACATTCAGATTTAGAGAAGAATAGGATAGTGGGTTTCCCACCCGATATCCCTCCATTCGGAGGGATAGAGCATAAAATGGATGTCAGGCCACCTAGGTGGAAGGAAGTTCAGGAGGTGGTCAGGCGTGCAAAGGTTTCTTCGGCCCCAGGGCCTAATGGAGTCCCCTACCGGGTTCATAAAAGTGCGCCTAATATCCTTAAATTTTTGTCGAAACAGCTAAGAATAGTTTGGGAAAAACAAATTATACCAAGAGCATGGCGTAAGGCAGGGGGTGTTCTCATTCCTAAGGAGAAGGAGTACATGTCGACATAACCAGATGTTGAAATGTTTAGCTGCAGGAATCGAAGGGAAACGAAGACAGGTGAATTCAGAAGGTGTTAAGAATAGGAGTTTAGCAATTCAGTTTGTCCGTGAGGGAGAGAAATACAGAAGGGATAAGTTAGTAAGGAGGCAATGGTGTGGCCACCTAGAAGGTGCTTGTGATTGGGAAATGCAAGTAGATTTAGGGGGAAAGCTTGTTGCAAGAAATAGTTTGTACCAAGCAGAGGCCTGACATAGTGTTGTGGTCACTGAGTCAACGGATGGTTTATTTCATTGAGCTGACAGTTCCTTGGGAAGACTCAGTAGAAGAAGCCTATGAATGAGCCTATGATTTTCTCCTGAGAGGAGGCTGAAGAAGCCTCCTCTCAGGAGAAAATCATAGGAATCCAGGAAGATGAAGGTTTTTTAAGTGTGGGAGTGGCCTATTTGAATCCCTTTTGTTTGAGACCATGCTGCAAGGTGAGTGTGTTTACTGATCCTGTAAGTTTATTTATCTCTTTTAACTTTAGCTTATATTGTAGTTATGCTATGTAGTGTGTGAAATAGAGTATGGTGAATGTGCCAGGAAAGGTAGTATCAGCATTGCTTCTACCTGGTGCTCGCATGTACGGAGCCTGGGTTTGGTTGAAGGTGGCAGTGCTGTTTGGGCTGAGAAAGCCATGTAAGTAAGGTAAAGGAGGTTATTGGGTTGGTGTGGAGAGCAGTGAGACCTGGCATTAGGGGAGTGTCTCTGGGACGCCAGAGATCACTGTCTAGCCTCCTGGAGGTGTCGTGGGACCAACTAGACGAAACACCGGTGAAAGGAGGCTCCCACCCGATGACCCCAAAGACATGTTATCACTGCTCACTGGTCTGTATAGTTAAGCCTTGCCATAATAGCTTATCATTGGGCTAAAGAGGTTATTCACTAAGTGCTGATCCTTTTCTAGAGCACAAACTTCTTGTGTTTATTTGAATATAATCATGAAATATGCTCTGTGTGGGAAGCTCTCGAAAAGGCGCAGTCAACGGCTTCAGCTTCCACACTCACTGCTCCCCCTGGTGGATAGACAGACCTTTGCAACTGGTTTCTACAAATTAAACTTTGGGGTGTTACCAGTCGGCCTATTCTCTACATCATTGTGGGGGATCTCATTAAAGCTATGAGTCTGGCCAGGTGATGACAGGGACCTGTCACAGGTCAGTCACGGCTCCACCACGGACCAAAAGGAAATTTGAAGTGGCTGCATCTGTATGATAATACAGCATTCAGTTTCTTATGGCTGATGTTAGCCTACTGTAGCATAGCCTCTGAAACATTAACATTATCTTCCTTGTGCGTTTCCTCTTACTAGTAACGTTAACGCTACTATCTAACGTTAGCGCTTTAACCTTATGCTAAAACTCATCAGTCATCACTGACTTTGGTTGAGTTTTAAAACTCTTGCGTTTGACTGTCTTGGTTGTAACGTTACACTCGCTCTCCTCTTCTGTGTATCTAATGTAGGGGAAATACCTTTTAGAGAATGTTTGCACTCCTAATAAAATTTTGGGGCACCACCCTCCTAATGAGGGAAGCAACTAATCAAATTAATAGCTCCGTAAACCAATTATTAATATGTCAGTATGCTTATCAATAATGAATCAATCTCAATATCTGGGTTATGAATTTTCTATACAGTGATCTCAGCTCTTGTTCAAAAGATATATACACAGACAACGACTTGTCGATAAGTGAAGATTTATTTAACTAGATATGTAACAACTGAATAAATGAATAGCAAATGACAATTATATGAAATAACACAGTCAACAGTATCTATATATATGGATTCAAGGGCGTAGGTTTGATTTTCACATTGGACATAAAAGCGCTGCATGGCGGCGACCTGTACAATGATGATTTTTTAATGCAATTTCACGTCATGCGAAACTGATCACTGCTCATCATGAACAGCTATAAGACTGGTGTCACTGGCAAATAATAAGCAGAGAAGGTTATTGCAAGACCTAGGCAAGTCATTAATGTAAATTAAAAATAATAAAGGGCCCAAGATCGATCGCTGTGGAACCCCAAAGAAAATACTTGATTTGGTAGATGAGACACCATTTAAATAAACAAACTGCTCTCTATTATCCAGGTAACTGATCAACCAATTGAGGGCAACATTCTGGATTCCATATCTATTGAGCTTTGAAATGAGAATTTTATGGTTGACAGTATTGAATGCTTTGCTTAAATCAAGAAAAACACAAAGGGCATTTTTTTTTTCCTTCCAGAGCTGAAGATATGTTATTGACAAGTTGCAACAATGCACGCTCAGTGGAATATTTCCTGCGAAAGCCATATTGATGGTTATACAGGATATTGTTAGCAGCTAAGTGCTTGGAGATTCTTACATATACCAATTTTTCCAAGATCTTTGAGAAACAGGGTTATATGGAAATTGGTCGATAGTTGCCAAAGTCCTTTGTGTTACCGGATTTAAATATTGGAATGACTTTTGCAATTTTGACTTCTTGGGGGACAATACCAGACTGAAGAGATAAAGAAAGAATTTGGGTTAGGGGATGATGATGTAATCTATAGTTTCTTTTATAAGACTGCTTTTAATACCGTCATGACCTTGGGCGGAGTTCTTTAGGTTCTTAATAATTTCATACACTTCTTCAGCACTTGGAGGATAAAAACCACAAAGTGGTGAAAATGTACCTTTAAAAAAACTACATGGGTTCACATCAGAGTCCTTTATGCTAGATGCCAAGGAAGAGCTCACATTGACAAAAAACTAACTGAAACCCACAGCTGTATCTCTCGGGTCACAAAGAGATCTATCCTTTCCAAACATCTCAGCAGGTACAACAGCTGGAGTTTTTTTGCGATTAAGTAATTGGTTGATGAGGTTCTAGGTTTACTTCATGTCATTAGAAGCTTGAGTAAACTTATTGGCATAGTATGTTTTTTTACCTTCCTTAATGATAGAGTAAATTTATTTTTATATTTCTTGTATATTTCCAAATTTTCAGAAGTGGGGTTACTAATAGCTTTCCTATATAGTTTATTTTTCTTGCAAGAGCACTTTTTTAGGTCATCCGTTATCCAGGATTTCCCTTTGGATGAGTTATTCTGTTTTTTTGAGGTAAGTCCCCAGAATTGAATTAAAAATAGCTGATAGGCTTCATTAGCATCTTGTAACTTGAGAACCTCATCCCAGGAGACGACACTGATCGAGGACTTAAAGGACTCCATGTACTGTTTAGTAAATTTGCTATATTTAGCTTGCGAGTGATCAGAGTTATTGCATGTATAATTTCCTTTGGTATGTATTATCTGAAATACAGGGAGATGGTCTGAAATATCTGACATTAATAAACCTGAGGTAATCTGGAAGTCCAGAGAATTGAATAAGATGTTGTCGATGAGTGAAGCTGAAGATCTAATGATTCGAGAGGGCTTAAGAATTAGTGGGAAAAAATAAGTAGAATATAGCGTGTTCGGGAAGTCAACTGTAGATGGCAATTCACTCTTAAGCAGATTAATGTTGAAATCACCCAGAAGTACACACATTTTATCTCTTAAAGAGCCTCATTAAATGTGCTGGGGTCAGTATCAGGTGGTCTGTAGATACAACCAATTATATTAGTTTTCCCATTAAAGGGACGGCAAGATGAGATTTCAATAAGCACAGATTCCACTAAGGTACTTTCTAAGTGGACACTCAGTTCCTTTCTGAGGGTGAAATTGAATTTTTTGGACACAGGAGACGCCTCCTCCCACTTTGTTCTCTCTGCAAGAATGAATAGCATTATACTGGGATATGGGATAAAGATCTGTAATATCATCATTTAACCAGGTTTCTGAGAATGCCTTAACTGAGAAGGAATGTGTCAAGGTTGATAGATATAATTTTAGGTGATCATAATTTTTTGGCAAACTGTGAACATTTAAGTGCAAAGAAGAGAAGGTATACTGAAAAATCATCATGTGAAAAAGTATAAGAGAAATCATTAAACTGATCTTCAGAGAAATATTCACACGAGTGGAAAATATTGTTTGTTATATTGTTGAGTTTAAAAGATTTATATCAGGGTTGAAAAATTCATCACAGATACCGCTATTGTCAGTATATAACTCAAATGGGTTGAAAGCTAAATAATCAATTTCATGGGGGATAGACACCCCAACATTTATGGGTGGTAGGTAACTGGACAACATGATGTGCAATTTGTCACATGATTATGATGATGAAAAACCACAGACAATCAAAAACATCCATATTAGACTTGGGAGTCATTGATACACAGCTAGCTCATTCAGCTCTCTAATGATTTTAACCTTCGCTGGTAGCCTCTGGTTCCGATGAATCTGGGGTGAAGAGGTCGGTCGGCAGGTGCTGGTCCACTTTGTTATGATTACTCGCTTATTTAATAATGGTGAAAACAATATCGTTGGCCGTTCGATGTTGTTGTCGAAGTTACTATTAACGCGCAAAAATGTTGGAAACACTGGAGATAAAAGAAAACTGGATAAGCAAAATTTAAATGTTTAAAATAACTTTGATCGTGAGCACAAAAGAGTTATGCAGGAACCAAACTTAACTGGTTAAAAACATAAGATACACAAAAGCAAGTCGATAAAGTAAAAACCGAAAGAGCGTATGCAAAACATAAAAGCAAGAGACTAAAATGAAGAAGAGCACAACAAGAGAGTAACAGAAAACAAGAGAGCAAGAGAGGGAGCCGCACCGAGCGCGCTCGTATTTATCTGGCCAAAGTGGGCAGATTTGATAAGGCGGCCTCTCTAGTTGTAAAATAGGCTCATTATTTTATTTTGGAGGAAACTTAATGCTTTTCTTTTACGAGGTCTTATACTTCGATATGGTAGGCGTGATGGACACATACTCTTCCCATTATGGTCAAAATTGATTTTTGACATCCAATTAAGAATACAAATTAAATTAAAATACAATTATTATCCCACGTATATAAGCGGAGTACACATATAAACTAGGTTACCTCAAATACACACACACTCTAGACTAACCTATAGTTGCAATATATAATGAAAAACAAAATGAAGAAGCATATATTCATGCAAACAAGTTGATTAATAACCCCAATTGTATTTTAATTCTAACTATAATGTGGACTTCCTTACGGGAACTCATCTTAACTCCACCACAAGATGGCAGATGAGGGGTTAACAGTTGAAATTGAAATTAAATTTTGCAATTTATCAATCTTGTTTACAAGTTAATGACTTAAAAAGCATTTGAGGTAGCTACCTCAAATTAATTCTTTATCCCCCGCTTTTGGCACCCAGGTGACTGGAGGACATGTCTCTCCTCATCGGAGTAAGTAAACATTTAACCCTCGCCTGTGGCCTTCTCATTGTCTGTTTACTTGTAGTCCAGAATCTGGAGAGTTTAGGAAGGTTGTATGCTCCTACACTAACGTTACCTTGCCAACACCTACATCTATCATAGACGTAATGAAGACATAATGGAGAAGGGAGAAGTAGGCCTGTAGTGCGAGGTGGAGTTGCAGGAGGAGAGGGATTGGACTTTGGAGGGAGGCGGGAGTTGTGGATGTTCAAATTTTTTCTAAGTGCTGTGTGAAATGCAAGAAAGGTAAGAGTAGCTTTAAATGAATGCCTACCATACATCTGTCTCTTTCATCAGTTAATTCAAACACTAGTTAATCCGGCACACAAGCGCCAAATGAAGGCCTATGGTACATTTCCTTCCTGTTAAAAAAACGGACAGTGCGTCCGTCCAATCAGGGATGATCCTTGTCAATAGCAGGTACCTACCTTTTCCAGTAGAAGTTAAAGTGTAATGTGTTTTCTGCTTTGTGGTTGTGGTTTCTGTTTTGTCATTGTGTTTTCTGATTTGTTTTCGCATTTTCTCTTTTGTTAATTTGATTTGCAATTCGTTGTTGAGTTTTGTAATTTGTTGTGTTTTGCGATTTGTTGTTATGTTTTGTAATTTACCGTTGTGTTTTCTGATTTTTTGTTGTGTTTTGTGATTTGTTGTGTTTTCCTATTTGTCATTGGTTTTTTTTTAATTTGTTGTGTTTTCCTATTTGTCATTGGGATTTGCACTTCAGTAGAGGGTAGGAGCTTTTCATGGAGGTCCACCATTAGTTGATGCTGAAGTTCAGTTCCAGATTGTTAATGCTACACCAGTTGACCAGACAGGAGACCTCAGTCCTGTAGGCTGTGTCATCATTACATGAAATCAGCTCCACACTAGTTTTATCATCAGCAAACTTAGTCAACTTTACAGTGTAAAAGTGTGAAATACAGTCCTTGCTGTATAATGAGTGTTGCAGTGGTAAGAGAACACCCCCCCGAGTGGTGCCTGTGATGATGGTCAATGAGTTTGAAAATCAGTTGTTAACTTTTGCAGTCTGCCCAATAAGAAGTCCAAGACCCAAAGAAATAAGAAGTGATATAAACCAATCGGTAAAGGTTTGTTATGAAGCCCTGTGGGGAGGATTGTATTGATAGCTGTACTATTAACAGTACCCAAGAATAGGTGGTATGGGCCTGTAGATGCTGCAAAATGGAGTGGAGACCACTGATCTATTTGCCCTGTTCCTAAACTGAATGGCTACTTGAGAGATTATGAGCATTGGTAGAAGGAACCTGAGATTTGAGATTGCTGTTAGCCAAACAACAAATAAAGAAACAACAA
Organism: Cromileptes altivelis; assembly: GCA_013133815.1. NCBI lineage: Eukaryota > Metazoa > Chordata > Actinopteri > Perciformes > Serranidae > Cromileptes > Cromileptes altivelis. The sequence continues at coordinate 287,010 of CM023144.1, read as the reverse complement.
TTTCTTCTTTTAATTGCATATGACAATGAGTAACTTAAAACTCTAAACTATACAACCTGGCTCCCTGCTTGTGGGAGCTAATGGTACTGGCTGCTGCCCTCGAGGGGGTGGAGTCACTGTGACATCATGGACGACAATCCTAGACATGGATGTCTCTGGGGAGGATCCCTAGATGCTGGATTTCCGTAGGTATGGCATTTAATGGAGTGGCACGGAGCTGGAACCTGGCTTGTGGCTGCAGTTGAAGGGAATTCCTTTTTCTTTCGGGATGCATTGAAGACTGTCCGCCGCCTGGTCTCTGATGTCCGGTTTGGATTGTGATGTGGAGAATGCTGTTGTGTGGAGATGGCCACACCATGAGTGCGCGGTGTTGGGATCAACATATATATTTTGGGAACATAATTTTGGGTCTCACACGGTGGCACCAAATATGTTGGGATCAATATATTAGGTCTCACCAAGGGGCACCAAATATGTAGGGACTTAATTGGCTATTGGAAATAATTAATAATTATTAATAATAATTAATAATTATGTTAAATAATGTGACTTAATTAACATTAAATCACCTCGTGGGGCACCATTCCCATAAAGGGAAAAATGATAGCCAGTTAAAGGTATCAGTCTCATAAAATACGCTAAACTCTTAATTTGGATTTTTGATTAATAATTAAATGAATGACAACAACCAAAATTAACAGTAACGCCTGAAGGATCTCGGAGTTCTTGACACAGCAGAGGTTGACTATTCATTCAAACTTGTGCAACATTAAACAGACAGCAGGTATGATTCCAAAGAATTATATTTATTTACAAACTAGCAAAGCAAACCAAAACACACAAATTCTAACTAACGATATAAAAGCTTGGTGTGTATATGTGTGTGTGTGTGTGTGTGAGAAAGAGAGAGAGAGAGAGAGAGAGAGAGAGAGAGAGAGAGAGAAAGAAGAGAAAGACAAAGGCATTTGTGGTGATCAAAGCCATTTGGTCTACAAAATAAAATGGCTGACAACAGAGGACTACAAATGGCTGAATCAAAGCTGGCTTCAGGTCGGGGGAGGTGTTTGTCTGTCCGTGTGGTCAGAACAAAGACAAAGGAAAAGAACTTTGAGATTAGCCTGGTTCCAGACCACAGACCCCACCCACTCAACTGAGTAGGCTTGCATCTCTGGTCTGGCATACTTCAATGAATTTGCGATTTATCTCGTCCAAATGCTGGACGGACCAATGAACGCTGGGGGTCTAACGATTAGCCAATCAGCGCCACGCTGATGTCAAGCTGTACGCCGGTGGGTAACTGGTAAGGATAGCAACAATGGCGACCGCTACAGATCCTACAGACCACATTAACGATGCTATTGAGGTATTTCGCCACTACTCGCGTTAATGGAGGACCAAATTAAGGAAGCTGCTTAGCTGGATTTAACGGCGATGCAGCTGGGCGTGCACAACGATGGAGACATTTTAAACGGGCAATGCTCACTTGTTTTCGGCACCCCCGAGGCATGGATACTAATGACATCAGATTCGTCAGAGTCGTTGATCTCTACTGATTGGTTAGGGAAAAAATCAAATTCCCTCCCCCTTGTAAATCGTCTTCAATGGAAGCCATGTCAAACTGAAGGTTCTGGGAGCTTCAGTCTGACACTCAGGCTGAGATGCCTGGTTGGGTGTAGCTCTGTTGAAAGTCTATTTGTTAATGAGTCTATGTCAATGTGATTTGTGTTGCAAAACGGTCTGGATTAGTGCAGAGATTGTTCAGTTGTATGCAAGAATCTGTTTGTGAACAGTATTAGCAAACTAAACACTTAGCTTTGGTAAAGCCAACTAATCAGTGACCTAACTGCAAACTATCATGACAATAACTCAATGACAACATTAAATCACATACAACAAGTAAAACAGTCTTACTTAGCCTGTAAAGTTGTGATAAACTATGCCCAGTTGTTACATTACCAATCCTTGAGTGGATGGGAGAAAGAGTCACTTGGTGGTGTGCTGCTTTGTTAGCCGGCAAAAGAAGGCTGGGAAGGTGGTTCCAGCTGCAGTCTTTGTTGTGTCCTTTGTTCCAAAGGTGAAATTACAAGGAAGCTGGTCGCTCAGGGTTTAGCGGAGTTAGACGCTGGGTGCTAACTCACTTAGTTCCTTGTGTTTGCAAGAGAGTCCATGAACAATTGCCCTCCCTTTAGTGGTTTGGGGCTACGGAGCAAGGGTCTGGGCCTCTGGGCTGTTCCGGGCCCAGCGGGAAAGAGGTGTGGACTGCTCCGCAGTTCCTGAGTAAGAGTGGGTTGTCTGAAGGGAGCAGACCTTGTACAGATGCCTGTGACATCAGAGTCACATGTCATGTCAGTAAGTTCACATGACACTTGAAAAAAACGAATTATTGCCTTAATCCAACTATAACTGGATATCTTAAGTGCATGTAAACATGTTACTCCGACTAATATCGGAGTTCTCCAACTCCAATTAAGACACCCACATAATGCAATTGGAATTCAATTTTCTCCGGCATGTATACGCGTTATTCAGATTTAAACTAGACAATGCATGTGCACATGCTCCATACCGCCCACGCTGGTGTATGACCCCGGAACAGACAAGACATGCTATTGTTGTCGCCCTCCAACAGCATACAACATTCTTGTCTGCCTCTCGAAATCACTATGACCATGAGGGATAGGGTGCACCTTGTCTGCACAATCAGTAACGCATACATTACTTACGAGATGAACAAAGCTGTACGATTATCCATCTTGCTGTTGTCTGAAAATACCGGTCTGCCGCCTGACTCCAGTTCTTTATTATTAAGTGACGTAATAGGTCAACCGGAAAGGGGGCAGTATTAACCCGCTGAAACGACGCATATCGCCACCTAGTGTTGAGGAGGAGGGCACGTTCCCATCAGTAATTCGATTTTCTCAGTTGCATGTAAAGTGGGACAAGGACAGAATTCCGATTAGATGCCAAAATAGCTCGATTAAGCTGTGCATGTAAATGTACTGACTGTAAAGGTCCTGTCCAATCAAGTTTTGGGACTTGAGTCTCACTGAGGTGTGAGGTGAGAGCTCTCTTTGTTTGAAGACAAAGAGCATGCAGAGGAAAAAGCCTTCAAATGTTCCGTTTAGATGCGGAACGCTTGCGGCTCTGCCTGGAAGTATGTCTGTAGTCTGACTGCTGTGGGAATAGAATGACTCAAGGATAATTGCTTTTGGGTGTAGTTTGTCTTGATCAGAAGGATTGATCTGCAGTTCTGGATCCATGGTGAGTTGATTATTTGATACAATCAAACCAAGTGTTTGTCTTACTTTTACAATGAGGTAAACCTGTGTGAGAAATCCGTGAAAGAGAAAGCGAATGCAGCAGGTGTCCTTAAATACTTTTGGGCAGAAATGGGTGTGTGCTTCAACAAAGAACCGTTATTTGACACCCATCTCCACAGGATGCCACCTCAGACCTCAGTGAGAGACTAGTCTCCAAACTTGATTGGGCAGTACATTTACAGTGTCAAGTGACTCTGTAACGTTACCAGGCACACAGTAGCAAAGTTGTGCTCTCTCACACAGTCTTCCTCTTTCCTGCAGGGCTGCTGAGCAGATCAGACCCTTTACATGGATGTTTAGTGAGTGTGTGTTAATTTTAAAGTTCTTTGGTTAAGGTCAGTGTTTGTAGGCTATTTTTTGCATGCAGATCCTGCTCATTTCAGTGTTGATGACAGTTATCAAAAACATCTGTTGGAATGATTCTTTCTTTCTCTTTTGATTTGATAAAGGTAACAATACTGAGTGCAGCATCACTTCATATTCATCCACACAAAGCTGTATAAGTGAGTATTAGTTACTTTTCTAGCGCTGTTTAGTGTAAAACTACACAGCAGACTTTTGTTTTTACTTCTGAACTGAAGGAATACTGTATTTTCAGATAACTGCATGGAGCTCATCTGATACATGATATTTCTTTTGTTATTTTTCTCAGTAGCCTACAATATGATACAGTCCTCACTATTACAGTGTTTTTTTCCCATCCAGCCACTGTCTGGATCACTGGAGATAGCTACATCTGGCAGTGGGCTAAGAGAGCTACAAAGATCATACGGAACAACCTTGGTGTTGATGATATCTACATCCACTGATTCGGCTGAGTGTTCTAAGGTGAAAGAGCCTTCTCCCCTTCTTCATCCAGTCTCTACGAGCCAGAGCAGTTCTGAATTATCATCCTCATCCACTGTGATGGGAATGACCTGAGAGATATCTCAAGTGTCAGCTTCATCACAGCAGAGGAGGGGGACCTGCACCACCTCCATGTGTAGTATCCACACATGATGATCATCTTCTCTGGCACCACCTAGAGATGCAGGTGGAAGGCAGCTGCGGGGACGATTGACAAGGTTTGTAAACAGACTTCAGTATTACCTTTTGACTTCGGGTCTTGCTGGTCAGCAGCTACATAATGAGATAACAAGCTAAGCTAACAAGCCAGACAAAAAAAAAAAAAAACGATACCTGCTAAATAGCATTAAATTAAAATAAAATGATAATAGAATGTCACTTACCAAAAAACTGGAGCACTGGTGTCTTGGACAGTCAGTTGGTACAATTATCTGCACAGCAAGCCATATTATTTGTCTGATATTTGTACAAAAAAACAAATCTCCAACCAGCTGGCTCTAGCACCCCAAAACATGGCAAGGAGGTCAAGTTGAGTGGCTTGCAGTGAGGTCCAGCTGACAGCCCGCCAGTCAAAGTGGCCATGCCCTGACTTATGCGGAAAAATATAAAAAAAAAATCACCCCCTGCACAGTCAAAACTGTTAGCCTATTTATACCAGGCTGTAAACATGGTTATTTTAGCTGTAAAGTTAGGCATTTTAACATGGGAGTCTATGGGCATTTGCTCTGTTTCGGAGCCAGCCTCAAGTGGCCAGTCGATGAATTGCACTTCTTGGCACTTCCACACTGGCTTCACTCGTCAGCCCTGGAGGTTGCCGCTTGGCTAGTACTTTACACTGGTTGATATAGTAATTAAAAACACCAGTCAGGACAGAAGTCTGTCCATTTTAAGTACTAAGGACACAAGATCAGGGCCTGCAGCTTTGCTGCTTTTCTGATTACACAGCAGACACCTGCCCTCAATCACAAATGGGGGACCCAGGGGGACTTCCACAGTAGCCAGACTCTTGACAACAGGTTGAGATATTATGAAAACATCAGTAGAATTCATGAAGTTCATCATGGAGCCTGGGGTTATCATTACAGTTTGCAGACCCTGCCATACACCTCTGCTGTCACTGTCCTTGAGTTTGCTTTCCAGCTTATCTTTGTAGTGGGCCTTGGTTTTCCAAAATTCCCCCTGAAATTCTGAAATGGTGGATCTGTAGAGCTCTTTATTGTCCCTCTTGTATGCATTATTTTTTCTTTCTGCATGCATTTTAATCTATTTCCTGAACATTGTCTTGAAAGGACTGCGCACGGTTTCTGAGAGATAGCTCTGGGACATGATGGTGTTGATGTATCCCAGGGCCGTTTCTAGGGTTTGAGGACATTCTGGGCTTAGCCCAGACCTCTGTAGGGGGGTCTGGGGGAACTTCTCCAGGGATATCTTTTTTAAATAAACAAACTTTGTTTCAATGACTTTTATGATTTTCATTCATTCAAAGTACATGTTATAATTACTGAAAAACTCCTCAAAAACTGTTATTTTCCAAATTAATTGGGACTTGAAATGTTATAAATATAAGTAGTTAATAAAAGTAGTTTTTTTTTAATAATTATTGGTATTGATTAAAAAAAGGAATGCTTCATTACTGCTATCCTTTAACATTTTTTGACAAGAATTGGAAACACAATTGAATGTATTTTTATTAACTGAGGTGGAATGTAACAAAGTACATTTTCTAAGTACAATTCTGAGGTACTTGTAATTTATTTAAATATTTCCATTTTGTACTAGTTAGTGTGAGACACTGTTGCAGTCTTTGCTCTTTCATTATAAGTTCATTATAAGTTGCAGTCATCTTCTCCCCTGCATGATTTGATAAACCGAAACCATTCAAGTATCAAAATGTTCAGCTCTTCAAGGACATGTGTGCTTGTATTCAGCTTTAGTCCAGCATTTAAACGTTTTTAAAATATATGGCTTTTTTTTTTTTTTTTAATTTACATTGTAAGTTCACTGAGTATGTTAGGGAACCAATGGTCACCTGTGCGATTCTCATCTGCTGCGATTTCTACGAATATTACTACTACTTCTATTAGAACTACTACTTTAGCTACCAGTACTATCACTACTACAGCAACTTTTCTGCTACTAATTCCCACTGTTTTCAGTGGTATTTTCAGGGGCAGATAGTAACTTGTTACAAATAACACACAAGTAAAGAAGTAGATTTTTTTAAGGAACAAGTACCTTTTGGGTTCCTTTTTTTAAACATTATTTTTACTCTTTACTTCAGTATATTTTTGAGCCAGTAATTCACTTTTTTTTTTTACCTTTTACTTCACTACATTGTTCACTACATTTGTTACAACTACACTGCTGTAAGTACTGCATGCCCCATCAAAAGATACTTGCCACTTGGCTTAACAACTTTTTTGGGGGAATCCCTGTATTGAAGTAAGCTGCACATGCTGTGGGTGAAAATAAGTTAGCTAGCTAATATATTAATTTTTCATGCGCAATGTTAATCTTTGATGTTTTGATAAGAAATTGATGGCGAGAGAGTGGGAGATTATGCATATCTCAGTTGAAAAGGCCATCATTTGACGACCTGCTCATCAAAACCTCATTTAACCTCCCATGGTTGATTGGATTAGTAAGTGCAGCTGTATCACATTTGTTTTAAGATATTTCCTTATTTTTAACTGTTAATCTTTTACCTGGTATAAACCAGGATCATGGCGGCTCAGTGGGTACAGCTGACAGTTTGAATGAACTAATTGTTGACAAAACTATGTCATGCTCTCTAAGTAAGATTGGTATACACATGCAGGGCTTAGACATGTTAAAATTCTTCCTCATCCTTTCAGCATTGTGAGTTTCAGTAAACACGTATGTATATGCATAAACACATACTAACATACAAAATGCATTAGAGCTAATTTTGACAGCAGCAGCAGTTGTTGCTGCAAAACAGAATGGAGAATCCGGATCATTCTGTGTTGCACAGTGGCCGTTCATTTCAGACTCCTATTTTCGTCATATCCACTTTTATGGTCTCAGTTTGAATAACTTTCTAAATTCTCTTTAAGCAGTGTCCACTGTTGGACGTCAGGCAACAAACATAATACCCTAATCATCAGGGGTGGTTGTGACTCAGTGTGTGAATGTGTGAATGTGACTTGTCGTGTTAAAGCATTTTTTAAGTGGTCGGAAGATGATGCTACTGGGGCATGTCACTGCTATGGGGGGTGGGGGTGGGGTGGTGTGGGGGGGGGGGGGGGGGGGGGGGGGGGGGGGGGGGGGGGGGGGGGGGGGTGCCTGTTCTGCACTGGTGTTCAGGTGGGTGGAGCACGTCAGGTGGCAACCACATGAACATCAGAACCCAAGGTTTCCCAAGACAACATTGCATTGTTACAAGCTGATTAATGTTATTCACTTAAACTGTCAGTAGTTTTAATGTTTTGGCTGATCGATGTATGTGTGCCTCAGTAAAGATGGATATGGATATATACAACATGATCTATCATTAAGAATCATGTCCAATTCATTCTACAATGAATTGTCAGCACAATTTGCTGTATTTTCCTAACATCTCTCATGCTTTTGTTAGAGTAGCAGTTTCATGGAAAGCACGAAAGCAACACATTTTAAGTTATATGCTGTGCTGATACACTTATACAGCAAATATCTGCCTATTTTAATGTTTAAAGAGTGCCCCTGACCTAACTGTGGTTCCCTCTTCTTCTGCTTCTTCTTCACACACACACACACTTGAACATGGTACTTTTTTAAAAAAAATCATACCCTCGACCAACACACCTCAATCAACACATTCTTTTAATAAATAGTATCATAAGGAAAACCAAAAACAGACCAGATAAACTGTGTACATCTGAATGATTCATGTTTATCTTTTTAATCATTACAGAAGCAACTGAATCAATGAAGTCAGCAGCAGCACATTATACAAAGCTGAGGGGGCAGGCCAACAAGTCCAGATTACAAGTTGACTGGTTGAAGGGAGGGGTTGGGATGGATGGGGGTTGTGAGGGGTCATAGCTGTGGCTTCCTAGTCCATGAACCCCCCATACCTCTTCTGTAGCTCGCTGCCATTCTCCCAGGCCCGTTTCAACATCCCCCCACTCTTGCTGCTGTCCACCAGCCACTCAGGCCTGCCCACACGCCTCATGAACCCTCCATAGCGCTTCTTGAGCCCACGGCCTAACACTGCCTCCAGCATGTCGCCTTGTGCCACCCCTCCTTCAGCCCGACGCATGAAACCTCCGTACCTCTTAACTGCCTCACCTCCCTGACCATTACCCTCATCACTGTGCTCAGTCGCAGCATTGAGAATCTTTAGGACCTCCAGGCGAACATTTTCTTCCTCATCCTGGTTTCCAGGATCCTCTAGTACCGCCTCTGGAGAGGATGAACGGCGAGACATGAAACCACCATAGCGCTTCATGAAGCCGCCATACTTCTTGGCCAGCTGGTGCTCCGGTGATATTGCATCCTCATCGTCAGCTGTCACGGTGCCTGCTGATTCCTGTTCCTGCTGTTGACGGGGGTCAGTATTTATAAGAATGTGGTTTTCCTCCTCCAATAGGAAGTCCCGGCACAGGCGGAGCTGCTGGCTGTCCAACCTGCCCTCGCACTCGAGTGAGCATGTCTGGAAAAATTTAACTGATAATTATGACATTTCATAGTTAATCTTATCAACACAGTGTTTGCCAGGCACAGCATGCTGTCATGCTTCTATTGAAATATCAATACCTGAATAACTAAGGTTTAATCAGGGAAGGAATTTTTTCATTTTCTACATTATGTAGGTATGTAAATGGCTCCACAGAGATTTCAGAAAACACATTTATTTGTGTTCTCTCTGAGAATGAGATGAGATGAGATGATAAATGTCAACCTTGTCTGTGTGAGTTGCAGACAGAGCTGGAGTCAGGACATATTTTGTATGTAGATGGACATCAGCAATCACTTTAAATGATTTTGTTGACTTTAATTTAAAGATGAGAACACTTAAGACTTTAAGATTTGTTTTTATTTTTCTGTTGCTGGTTCAAACTTTTAGTACAACAGTCAGCCTGTATAGGAACTGCGTAACAGGTTTATAGCTAAATAATCATTGCAACGGATCTACTGCATTATGACTTTTTCTGTGGATTTCAAAGTCATTCATTAAGTTTGTACCCAGAAACATAATAGAACTAAACATTTTGGCTAAGCTGACAACAAGGCTCTCAGTCACCAGTGAGGGGAGCTCACCTTTTAAAAAACTACTGATTATGTCAGTGGCTATGATGATTCAGTACAGTCAGTTCAGTGTTAAATATTCAGTGTTAAATATTAATTTGAACATGTAGGGTAAATGTGTCTAATATTGCTGTTTTAGTAGGCACTACATGTTGAGTATCTCTTATTACCCTAGTGACAACTCCAGAAAGCTGTATACAGTTGGCTGTTAATGGAAAAAGTGTGGAGTTTTATTGAGGACATTTACTAAGCAAAAAGGGTCTGATGAAGAGACACCACTGAGTTCCCTTATGAGAAGTGAAGGACTCGGTTTTTGAATCTTGACCCATATTAGGGACTAAAAGTCAGGCCTGTGCTGCTTCATATACTATCCTCTTTGAAATCTCCCTTTTAGAAGTGCCCCAGTTTTATGGAAGTACAACACTAAGTTCTGAAATATACCTTTAAGGCATATGAGACTGACATTGATCTTCTCATCTCACTCTTGCAAAGAAATCAAAAAAGCATATTTCCATGTTCCTTTAAGAAATTATTCAGGACTGTTAAAGCTTTGATGCATTAAACGGGAAACTGATCATCCTGTAGCGTTTAATTATAAATATATTAAATATAAACTAAATTCAGGTTCTAGCAAGAAAGAAAAGCTATTTAAAGATGACTTCTTTGGTTTTAGGAGACTGTGATGCGCTCACTATGAAATGCCTCTTTACAAATGTTTCACTTGAGACATTAATAACCTGAGAACATAAGAATGAAATGCATTTTAGGCTGTATAAAATTCATTATAATTAATTTTGAGAATGATTCTCCCATCAGCCCTTCAAGTGAATCATGGTAAAATGAAATACTTGTCAACTCTGGATTTGTTCAGATTTCTCGTGGTAGGAGAGCTGTCTGTGACATTAGCATTCAAATCGAGAAGAAATTCAAATTCCATCAATTTATTAATTTTTAATCATGTATTCTATGTGGCTAATTCCATCCATCACTCTTCATTTTCCCACTGTATCTGTAAATTGCTTTAAGCTTGACAGTAGTGCTTGATGAATAGTTACTGAAATTTAAATGGAGCGAGAAACACATGGAAAACCTCTGTCATCTATATTGTGTGCGTTGCACTCCAGATTGTGCTCACAAAAGAGAGAAACAGTGAACAAGGGAGAAATTACAATCGTTCACAGATTCTCTGGGAGAACACAACAGCCTGTTTAATCGATGACATCCCTCATTTACTCTCAACAGCTTAGAAAAGACAGTTTCTCTGTTGAAACCATCTGTCCCAGCCTGTTCCTCACCCAGTGACACAGCATCCTCTTCGTCTAATGGTAGCCTCCCCGTTGTGTCCCGCATAGCCCCACCCACTCATCCCAGTCATCCTTTAACTATGTGAGTCCATATAACCCCGGTGGCAGGAATACAATCAGACTAAAGGCATGCACTGGGCCCTGGGGGCTGCATGTTGCCAGGATAACTTGCTCCAAATCTTATATGTGTCATTGGATTTCACTTATTTGATGGCAGGGAGGAGGGATTCTTGCTGAGCTTTCAGTGCCGCTGGCTGATGAAGACAGAATTAATGAACAGGAAAATTGAATTGAGGACATACTGGCACTTTAGGGGCTGAGAGGGTGTTGGGTACCAGCACCCTCTGGAGGCCATAATGGGAAGTATACAAAAAGCAATGATGGTGAAAAGAAGGAAAAGGAACAGTAAAAACCAAATATGGGCTGATTCCAAGACTGAACATTATTTGGATTTCAATCTGTCTTTTCCCTCCTTCCGGCAGTCACATATTTCTCTCTGAAACATTTGTGCAAAGTGTAAAGAATTCAAACTAAATCCATATTCTGTAGGTCAGAGAATTTCAAGGCATTTCCAAAATCTTCATTATTTTTTAAAGGACGGAGGCCCTCTCCATTGTTGAAGATTATACAAATATGACTTTTCTATATGTCTAGTTTTTGTCATTGGACACTTACATCAATGTCATTTAAGACAATTACATGTATCAGTTAAGCAAAGATGTTGATATTGCAGAGGTACAAAGGTGAGCATTAACCCAGTCAGACATCATATGTGAAATATAGAAATAAAGTCATGAAATTTACAAAATGTAAATGTATATCATTCACACTGATGATTTGCATTTGACACAACATCTAAATTATTTCAGATTTGAGAGAACACTTAAATGTACATAAAACAGATAAAATAGAGAAGGGGGCATGGGAAGTAAAGAGAATAAAGAAGTAAGAGGAAAGGAAAGGGAAAAAACCTTGAAGTTTTACATGCTGGCTTGAAGCCTACCATCATTCCAGCCACATATGGGCTGAGGGAGGAGGGAGGGATCAAATGGGAAAGGATGATGGGTGAGGAAGGGGAGAGGAGGAATTGAATGCAGACAGGGGGAAACATGGAGAAGGGACTAAAATAGTATATTCTTAAGTCTTTGGGAGAGTAGTTTATTGTCATAAGTTACCTGATAATTGAAGACACAGAGATGAGAGTGTGAAAAGAGGAGAGGCGCCGTAATGAAAGACTGTGTGTTTTACTTAATATATTATAATAATAGACTTCAATAAGGAGCACCCCAGTACCATTATTAGTTGGTCCCTGGATATATTATAGCTGATAAAATGAGGAGGAGAAACCAGACTGCTGTGCCTGTTCCTCACACTGCCTTAGTTTAATTCTGTAATTGACTGATGATTGAAGTGGCCAGAGGAAGACACCACACTGTCTCTGTAACCTTGCTGATTTCACCTTATCAATTATATACGTTGTCTCTGTATTGGGAATGTGAATCATTTCATAGTAATACTGAAATACAGTGACATTACCAGGGAGGTGAAACCGGATTGCTGTCCCAGGAGACGGTACACGCAGAGTGCGCACTCCTTCCCGCATTCAGTTCCAACCACCAGCGACACACAAGCACCCAACACCAACATCCACATGCAGCTGCAGTGTGCGGAGGCAGCCATAGACTGTTGACACACAAAGACAAAAACACAAACATAACAAAAACTTCAACCTTTGTCAGACTGTTAACATCATTTTCCAAAATGAAGTATCAGGGCCATTTAGTAATTTCAACTTACTGTTGCCACTACTATCACTACTAAGTCTGCTTCTGCCGCTGTTAGCAGCCTGTTATTACGTGAAATCAATCATTAACACAGGTATGTATGTATGGACAGCATAAAGTCTATCTGCCTATGCTGGATGCAGTGGGTGATGTGAGGGCATGACTATGAGTCTCAGAAACATCAGTTGTAGTAATTGTGATAGTAACTGTAACAAATGTAACAATAGTAGTACTTATTACTTACTTATTAATAATTGGAGTAAAAGTAGCAGTTTCCTGTCATCGCGGAGCCTTACCTCTGTTGTCTGAAGTAATACTCGAGCTGTTCTATGCTTTCCTCGGCCGCGCGTGCCCTCTGGGGTACCGGCAGAATGGTAACCTGTTAAGGGGCACGAACGTGTGCACCCAATATATGTGAGCACAGCTCCCTGTGTTGTACACGGTGGGCAGAGCGGTCACGGTTCAGCCAATCAGCAAACAGACACACACAGCGCTTGTTCTCTCTTCCCCTCACTGTCCGCGCGCTGACACCGGTTTTCCGTGGCACAAGTGTAGTCCGCTACATAGACGGTCAGTGCGTCAAAAGGTCGAGAAAAACAACGCCCCTTAAACTCTTGCTGAGTCCGTTCAAAGTGCTCGATGAAGCGCTGCGGATGCTGGCTCGCGGTTTGCTAAAGTACTTTTTGTGGCTTACGTCACTGGGGATAATGGTGTGTGTGTGTGTGTGTGTGTGTGTGTGTGTGTGGGTGGGTGGGGGGGGGGGGGAATGGTAATAAGCGTAACGATGTCACGTTGACAGCCCCAACCCCTCCCCCGTTCTCCGTCTTTGTCACTCACAGCTTTTTTTTCTGTCACACGTCGGACTCCAACAAGTCATTTGTTTAGCCTATTGCTTCTCAGGAAGTCTGTGACATAGATAATAAATGGCAGCCTACCATAGAGGTTTTGTGTGATTATATTTCATGTGTCTCTAGGCGTGTCTGTGTGTGTGTGTGTGTGTGTGTGTGTGTGTGTGATACAATATAATTGAGACATGTTTATCCTAAACAAAAATGAATAAACACATACAAGCTTTCTTGCATCTCTGGGCCAGCATAAACAGCTCTGCAGGATTCGATTGAAAATCTTACATGCTCCAGCCACTGCTTTCCTGACTACAGCGATTCATTATGTTTTAATTATTAAGATTCTCTCTCTAAATGACTGATCACAGATGGGAAAACCATTCATGTGCTACTGCAATCCACAATCTGTAAAACATGCAGTAAAACCCACCTACTGTTCTGTTCAGTGTATAAATCCTATGGGAGCTTTTACATGCCTGTGACATGATTAGAATCAGAGGAAATGTGCCCTAGAGGTTGATAATAGAAATATTTTAAAACTTCATAACTGTATGGTCAGTAACCACTGGTATAAACTAGAAAGAGCATTTCCTGCAGAAAATGCGTGTGGATGCTGAATGCTGAAATGAAAGAAAATGCTGAAATGCTGGAAATGTAGAAACATCAAAAAGAGAAACCAGAAACTTCTGAAAATCCTTTAGGAGCTAAATGTTTTGACATTTGAGCATTTTCTGCAGCTGCAAATATGTAGAAGCAGTAAGTAATCAAAATATGCACAGGAGAAGTAGTAGTAGTAGTGGTAGTAACCACAGGAGTAGAAGTAGCTGTAGAAGCCGCACTACTAGTAGTAGTAGTAAAACCAGTAGTAGCAGTAATTCATATGTTAAAAAGTATAAAAAGTAGAAGCATAAACGTACTTAAAGAACTGAACACTTTGACATTTGAATGTTTTTGTAGCTGAAAGTATGCAGAAGTAGTAATTAATTACAAAATCTACAGGGTTACTTGTAGTAGTAGTAGTAGCAGAAGTAGTAGAGGCAGTCATAGTAATAACAATAGAGGTCATGGTTATAGGCGTCATAGCAGTAGCAGTGATAATATGAAAATATATATATCTCTATGTGTTGGTGTGTCAGAGCGGTAGTACCCGTACCACTAGTATTATAGAAACAGGCAGAAACTGAAGGAGGTCTGATCAGCTCATTGGAATCACCTGCTGATAAACACAGAGAAGCCTGATAAAGGATGTTTCTAAACATGCACACGTGGTTGCCATGGTAATTAATGAGGGACACCTGTGTGCAGTGTGTGAGCCTCCGTGGGCGCTCCGCTCTGCTCAGTGGCCTGTGTGGACAGTCAGAGGCCAACAGCTTCACTGAGTCGCTCAAGGTCCGCCATCTTTTCATATTATGATTGGGAAGGCGGGCCTTTTTCTCACTTCATCAAAAATAACCAATCAGGAACTGAGAATTCAGTACTATTTCCGTTTCAGTCAAACTCCCTTCCGTTTCAATCAAACTCTCTCACACTCAGTTCAATTTCAATCAGTTTTATTTATAAAGCCCAATATCACAAATCACAATTTGCCCACAGGGCTTTACAGCATACGACATCCCTCTGTCCAACTATTCTCATTCACATGATAAATAAAAGAGAGTATAATAGTGTTTGCGTAACAGTATAGTGGTGTATGTATAAGAGTATGATTGTGCATGTAAAAGAGTATAGTAGTGTTTGTGTAAGAGTATAGTGGTGTATGTGTGAGAGTATGATGTTTACATGTGAAACCAAATAAGAATTGTCTCAAAGGGCCTCTCATAGAACACTGATTGGAACATAGATTGACTGCTTGAAAAAGGTGGTGTAGGTTCTCAGGTTCTATTGTAAAACCTCTTGACCATGAGCACCCCAAGATGTTGCTGAACACAAAGATATATCATTTGTGTGGATAAAGCTAAAGCTGAGCTTCTAGTTCAGTTACCCAGCCATAGTTTTCATAGTTTTATACAAATGGTGTTTGTCCCCCGACCACCTACACTGTAACAAAAACATTGTTAAAAAAAATGGTAAATGACTGGCAGCTACGGCTGCTAAACAAAAACCGTCAAATAAAAGTAACATATTGTAATTCAAATAAAGTGCAAAAACATTAAATTTACAGAAATTGTCATTAAAGGTTCTGCAGGAAAATACCGTTATTTTACAGATTTTAACTAAATTACTACAATCAAACATTTTCAATAAAGTGATAATTCTCAAGTTTTTGCAGAAAAATATCATTATTTTACAGATTTTTACAAAATTATTACAATAAAACACCTTCAATAAAGTGATAATTTTAATTTTTCTGCAGAAAAATACTGTTATTTTACAGATTTTTACAAAATTATTACAATCTAACAGCTTCAATAAACCCCAAAACACCTTTAAAATGCGGTCAAATGACTGGCAGCAATGGCTGCCAAACAAAAACTGTAAAATTAAAGTAAAATATCTTAAAAATGCTTACATTTACAGACATTTTCATGAAAGGTTCTGCAGAAAATTCCATAATTTGACAGATTTTTCCTAAATTATTACAATCAAACGCCTTCAATAAAGTGTCAACACATGCTTAAGATTGTAAAATAACAAAGTAAGAAGCCTGAATACACTGCATAAAACAGATTAAAATCATCTGTAACTTGCAGTGTTTGTTTAGATGTAAAATAATGTTAAAAAAAAACTGTACAAGTACAAACTCCAATATTCAATGATTCGGTTTTATGTAGAATTTAATATTTTAACTACTGCACTGATTAATAGCATACTTTTTTTTACAATCCTCATAAAATATAATCTTTAAGATTATTGTGAAATATCCTCAACTGAAAATATACTTAAGAAATACAAAGTAGATACATCTAAAGATTTTCAGTTTCAATTAAAGTGGGGAGGGGAAACATAATTACAAATGAAGTACAAACCACAACTGATTCTAAAACCGTTTATTTAAAGTATTCAGATGTAAATTTACAATATCAACCAATTATTCACAAACAGTTCTTCAGAGCCCCCAAGGAGGTACTGAAAAACTAAAAATTATATTTCTCCATGTCTCTATTTTGTCTGTTAGCATGACTATCATGATGAGCTCATAATTTCACCTTTGAAACAGGTGGAGAGTCATTGACAGGGTGGTGGTCTGCTGTTTTTAGCTTGTTTTTCCCGTTCAATTTTCTATTATTTTCTACAATATTCTCCTGACCCCTGGGGGTTCTGTAAACTGTAGTTCTGGTAATATTTGTGGACAAGCATATTTTAATTTAGAATCCTACCTATACAGTGCATTAAGTAAAAAAAAACATACCACAAAAGGTCAATGAATCTATACCAGGAGTGACAGTGCAACATGGCAGATAACGAGGAATCCTCCTCCAAATTGGCAGCAATCAGTTGGATCTTTTGTTCATCTGCAAGGAAAAAGGGGGGAAAAGGACACAATAAGATTCGCTGAGAAGTCTTTCATGTAAAAAGTAGGATTTTGTTGTTTTTCTTTTACCATTTCTTTTAACATGCTTAAAGAAATATTTCACTTTACATGAAAATACAGTCAGTATCGACTCACTTTCATGCTCTTTCATGCTGTTAATAGTTTCTTGAGTTTCACAGTTGTAGATTTTCCCAAACAATTGCATTAAATAGTGACTACATTTCAAATGTGAAAAACATTTTTAAAATGCCTCCAGGTCTGGTATGGTGTAATCCAAATCTCCCAAAGCCCCAGCATGCAGAGTTGACTTATTTACACCATGTTTTCAGGCCAGAATTCTCAGGTTCTTAGCTCTGAGTCATGTTCAAGCTCACCTACGGTTCACACTAGGGCTGTCAAAATTGCTCAAAAATGACGTTTGAATATTCCTTCTAAAAATAACTCATAGGTTCGAACTAAGGCTGCACGGTATATGCGGTAGACGGTAGAAATGATATAAATTTGGCCCACGGTAGAGATTTGCGCTCTACCGTCCTATCATCGATGATGTCATCGCACCTGCCTCTGTGTGAAAATGGCTGTGAGCACAGAGACAGTGAAGCAAGAGGAGCTGGTTCACGTCCGTGATTTAGCGTAGCATGTGCAACATGTGTTGCTGGAGAACTTGTGAGTGAGTGAGTTATGAACAGCCCCGGATTTCTCAGACTCTTTTAGCGACTTACCGCTCAGAGAGAACTCATTCAGTGTCTCCTCTGGCAGCAGCACAGCGTCTCTCCCTCTCCTCTCTCGCCGTGTGCACACAGGAGTTGGTTTTCGGCAAGAGAGTTTGTCATAAACCTTTGGTAATGTAAACCTATGTGACACTAGGGGCTCCACAAAAAACTCCATATGTGAATGTGTGATAGTTGTGGTATCATAGCAGCCTGTCACAGGTTACAGCGTGATGATTAGAGGAGGAATGGCAGAGCATAAAGGTCCTGGTGGAAAAACACAACTCAGTCATTTAGGATTTTGCTAAAAGAAGGAAATTACCTTTTGATATAGATCCCAGGGGACATTTTGCACCATAGAGTGCTGGGTTTTAATTTTGAGATCTGCATTCTGCACAATAAATGCTCTAAAAATACAGAGAAAGGCAGAGAAAGACAGGTCTGCTGCTGCTGGTGCACCACCCGCTGTCTGGCAAAAGACCCTACATGAGAGTTTCCAGAAAGGAAAAGTATATCCAGGTACAGGTGAATTCCTCAACATTGTGACCATAATCTAATGATGTTAGCAGGTGAAGAGGGTAATTTTAATTGGGAGAAATCGCCATGGCACTCCTCTATTTAACATTGTTTTTGGTAATAATCTTGCAAAACTCTAGAATTTGCATATACATTTAGGAGTCCAAACAGTGGATTAAGTCAGGTTGAATTTACTATGAGGATAAATTAGTGGTAAAAGTTTCTGTAGGGAGGATGTGGGTAATTTTGTTTATTTATGCCACAAAATAAGTGCTTCTGAAATGTATGGCCCAGAGTATTAGGGGGAATACATACATACATATATATATGTATATATATATATACAGTACAGGCCAAAAGTTTGGACACACCTTCTCATTCAATGTGTTTTCTTTATTTTCATGACTATTTACATTGTAGATTCTCACTGAAGGCATCAAAACTATGAATGAACACGTGGAGTTATGTACTTAACAAAAAAAGGTGAAATAACTGAAAACATGTTTTATATTCTAGTTTCTTCAAAATAGCCACCCTTTGCTCTGATTACTGCTTTGCACACTCTTGGCATTCTCTCCATGAGCTTCAAGAGGTAGTCACCTGAAATGGTTTTCCAACAGTCTTGAAGGAGTTCCCAGAGGTGTTTAGCACTTGCCTAGCAAAGGAAGACCAAGAGTCACCTCTGCTTCTGAGATTAAGTTCATCCGAGTCACCAGCCTCAGAAATCGCAAGTTAACAGCAGCTCAGATCAGAGACCAGATGAATGCCACACAGAGTTCTAGCAGCAGACCCATCTCTAGAACAACTGCTAAGAGAAGACTGCGCGAATCAGGCCTTCATGGTCAAATAGCTGCTAGGAAACCACTGCTAAGGAGAGGCAACAAGCAGAAGAGATTTGTTTGGGCCAAGAAACACAAGGAATGGACATTAGACCAGTGGAAATCTGTGCTTTGGTCTGATGAGTCCAAATTTGAGATCTTTGGTTCCAACCGCCGTGTCTTTGTGAGACGCAGAAAAGGTGAACGGATGGATTCCACATGCCTGGTTCCCACTGTGAAGCATGGAGGAGGAGGTGTGATGGTGTAGGGGGTGTTTTGCTGGTGACACTGCTGGGGATTTATTCAAAATTGAAGGCACACTGAACCAGCATGGCTACCACAGCATCCTGCAGTGACATGCCATCCCATCCGGTTTGCGTTTAGTTGGACGATCATTTATTTTTCAACAGGACAATGACCCCAAACACACCTCCAGGCTGTGTAAGGGCTATTTGACCAAGAAGGAGAGTGATGGAGTGCTGCGGCAGATGACCTGGCCTCCACAGTCACCGGACCTGAACCCAATCGAGATGGTTTGGGGTGAGCTGGACCACAGAGTGAAGGCAAAGGGGCCAACAAGTGCTAAACACCTCTGGAAACTCCTTCAAGACTGTTGGAAAACCATTTCAGGTGACTACCTCTTGAAGCTCATCAAGAGAATGCCAAGAGTGTGCAAAGCAGTAATCAGAGCAAAGGGTGGCTATTTTGAAGAAACTAGAATATAAAACATGTTTTCAGTTATTTCACCTTTTTTTGTTAAGTACATAACTCCACATGTGTTCATTCATAGTTTTGATGCCTTCAGTGAGAATCTACAATGTAAATAGTTATGAAAATAAAGAAAACGCATTGAATGAGAAGGTGTGTCCAAACTTTTGGCCTGTACTGTACATATATATACTGTGTGTATATATATATTATGTATATACAGTACATATATGTACTCTCTTTCTCTCTCTCTCTCTCTCTCTCTCTCTCTCTTTCTCTCTCTCACTCACACACACACTCACACAGCTCCAAAAGGCAATTTTATGAAAAAGGGGCATGACAGTTTTGATGAAATTCTCAAGTCGTGTAATGTTTCCATGACCATTATGGTTTGCGTTACTTTAAGCTTACATCTCAAATTCGTTCACCAACAGTGCTGAACGTTATGTTATAGCTGAGTCGTAAATTAGGTTAACTCAGCAACACCCAACTGTAACGTAACATAATGTTAATGTCATTACAAAGAATTGCTGCCTACAAATAGAACAAGCAAAGCCTCCCGACTACTCTCCATTCAATATTAATGTTATGTTTTGCTGGCATTAATCATGCCAACAAGCTAACGTTATAACGTTAGCTAACTTCAGTGTTAAGTTAGCTGTAACATAAACGTTAGCTAATTTAGCTAGTATCCTGACGGTTACAGACAGTAATTGACATGAAATTACAAACAATAACGTTATGTTAGGTTATCAACTTACAGAAAATAGAACAGGGAATGGTTTCTTACCTGATGTTGTCAGAATAATAGTAATAAGGTGAAGTTCATGTAGTTAGAAGACGAAACAGATCCCGCCGGACCCTTCCGTTGTCTCCATATTCCAGTTTTTTTTTGTTCTCCGTTAACAATGACAAGCCACGACTCACTAAATAAGCAAGCAGGTGTAAAATAAGCCAGTTATTAATCCAGGTAACGTTATTTGATGGGCAGTCAGTCGCGCCGATGTCCCGCAGCAGTCATTCAAACTGACGTATTTTCAAATTAAGGCGCGCAGAGTTGTCATTGGACAGTTCTTCTTCTTCTTCTTCTTCTTCTTCTTCTTCTTCTGTGTTTAAGGGCGGTTGGTATCTAAATTTTTGCATTACCGTTTAGCCAAAGAAACTATAAAATAATAAACACAGAGGCTCCAGTAAGTTAAGGACGACTTCTCCCTTTTCCCCAGTCAACAGCAAACATTGCATATACCACTTCCGCTCTTTCACTCTTCACAATAAGAGCCCATAACAGGAAACTCAAAATCATCAATCATAGGTTAGTATCTACTGTACTCTTATTTCAAAAAAAGAAAAAAAGACCCCCCCAATAAATAAATAAATTACATAACGTTCCCCTACATCCCTCATCGCATAGGCTGTTATATTTAATTGATTGTCCAAATGTTTTTTTAATTGCAGTGTATGAATACAATTTTTTTATTAGTTCTATCCAGTGATCTAAGACAGATTAAAATATACTACTATCCTCTATTAAATGGAGAAACCTTCGTCCTTCTCTGTTGAATGTCTGCATATGATGTTTTGTTTGTCAGTTATTACAGAGATCTTTCCATGCTTTCTATCGTTTGTATGGGTTGCTGTGGATGCTGTATCACCACCCGGAAATATTTTACTCACTCTGTTAATGTTTTCTTTTAATGATATCTTGTTTTTTGTCAAGTTTTGGGCATGTGGGCTGAAGCACACCCGAAGTAGAAATTTATCGCAGATAAATGTTTTCTACACCCTAATATCACAACCCTAACCCTAACTTAGACTTAGACTTTACAGAGAAAAACATTAGATTGTTAGTATGGAAATAAACCTTAATATAATGACCTACATGTTTAATTACAGACATTGAATGTGAAAGTACATATAGGCTAAATATAAAATTAATAAGATTTACCATTAATTTACAGAGAAAAACATTAGATTGTTAATACAGAAATAAACCTTAATATAACGAGCTACATGTTCAGTTACAGAGACTGAATGTAAAAGTACATGTAAATATAAAACTAAGATCTACCGTTAATTTACAGAGAAAAACATTAGATTGTGAATACAAAAATAAACCTTAATATAACGAGCTACATGTTTAATTACAGACATTAAATGTAAAAGTACATATAAATATAAAACTAATAAGATCTACCATTAAATTATAGAGAAAAACATTACATTGTTAGCATAGAAAAAACCTTAATATAACGAGCTACATGTTTAATTACAGAGACTGACTGTAACAGTACATATGAATATAAAAACAATAAGATTTATCGTTAATTTACAGAGAAAAACTTTAGATTGTTAGTATAGAAATATACCTTAATATAATGTGCTACATGTTTAATTACAGACAATTATTGTCATTTTACATAAATTTGACTGTAATTTAAGAAAGCAGAAAAATGATGTATAGTTAGTACAGTAAATTTTCTGTAAAAAATGAGAAATAAACATAGTTTGTCATTACTGGCATGACACTAAAAAAACAGGTGGGTTCTTAATTTACAGATAATATCTGTAATTTTACAGTTCTGTATACTATTTTTAAAAGACAGAAAACTACTGTAAAAATGTTAAGTTATTTACCGTAAAATTAGGATTTTTATTTTACAGTGTAAATTATTTAAATCTAAAATTAAACAAAGAGGAGTTGTGCATAACAACCTCATAAAAATTAAAACTTCTTCTGTGACAGAAAGACAAAACAGGAGAATTAAATGCGGACTGTTAAATATCAGGTCTCTATCGTCTAAAGCAGTGTTAGTAAATGAATTAATATCAGATAATCATATTGATTTACTCAGTCTCACTGAAACCTGGCTGTGTCAAGATGAATATAGTCTAAATGAATCCACTCCTTCCAGTCATAATAATACCCACATTCCTCGAGGCAGCAGCCGAGGAGGGGGAGTTGCAGCCATTTTTAACTCTAGTGTGTTAATCAGCCCTAAACCTAAACTAGATTATAAATCATTTCAAAGCGTCGTTCTTAGTCTTTTACATCCGACCTGGAAAACCTCGCAGCCACTTTTATTTGTTATAGTGTACCGTGCTCCTGGCCCGTATTCTGAATTTGTATCTGAATTCTCAGAGTTTTTATCCAGTCTAGTTCTTAAATCAGATAAATTTATTATTGTAGGCGATTTTAACATTCATGTCAACGTTGATAATGACTCCGTGGCTACCGCGTTTATCTCATTATTAGACTCCATTGGCTTCAGTCATGGTGTACATGAACCCACTCACTGTTTTAACCATACCCTCGATCTAGTTCTGATGTATGGAATTGAAATTGATAACCTAACAGTCTTTCCACAGAATCCCTCGCTATCGGATCATTAGTTGATTATTTTTGATTTCTTTTTACTCGATTACACACCACTCAGCAACAGTTACTATACTAGATGTTTATCAGATAGTGCTGTCGCAAAATTTAAGGAAATGATTACTCCGTCGTTAAATTCAATACCAAGTCCTTCAGTAACAGAGGTATCCCGCACCGACTTTAACCTCTCCAGAATTGATCATTTTGTTGATAGCGCCATAGGCTCGCTGCGAACAACACGCGACTCTGTTGCTCCTCTTAAAAAGAAGTTAACAAAGCAAAGAAAGTTTGCTCCTTGAAATAACTCTCAAACCCATAGGTTAAAACAAATATCGCAAAAGTTTGAAAGGAAGTGGTGATTAACCAAACTGGAAGAATCTCGTTTAATCTGGGCAGACAGTCTCAAAACTTATAAGAGGGGAATGCCAGAGCTACTATAACTATTACTCAGCATTAATAGAAGAAAACAAGAATAACCCCAGGTTTCTCTTCAGCACTGTAGCCAGGCTGACTGAGAGTCAAAGCTCTATTGAGCCTTGTATTCCTTTAGCCCTTAGCAGTAATGATTACTCGTAAGGGTTACTCGTGGTCCCTAAAGTCTCCAAAAGTAGATCAGGAGCCAGAGCCTTCAGCTATCAGGCTCCTCTCCTGTGGAATCATCTTCCTGTTACGGTCCGGGAGGCAGACACCATCTCCACATTTAAGACTAGACTTAAGACTTTCCTCTTTGATAAAGCTTGTAATTAGGGCTGGCTCAGGCTTTCCCTGTACCAGCCCCTAGTTAGGCTGACTTAGGCTGACTTAGCTTATTAATGACAGCTTACTGCCCTAACTTAAGGTCAGGAGGGCATATTTATGTCTAAGTATGTTTATGTTGACAAAGGAGTTCTGGTCTAGTGAGGTCTATGCCCGCAACCAGTCGCTGCTGGGTCACGTACAGAGGAGAGATGTGTTCTCCTTGTGAGTGTTATTTAGGTTGTTGCCTAGTGGCAATATCGTGGTTTTTTTTTTGTGTGGTGTGTTTGTACAAATGTATGTTTTGTTGTTTCCCCTATCCCTGGAGGTGCAGAGAAGGCTTGGTGCAAACTATGGGAAAAATACACAAAGTGCTGGCATAGATATTAATTATTGTAACATTTAAATGGGCCCAAGTACAATCAAAATGAATGTTGAAACTGAAATGATATAGAATATATCTCACCTAAAATCTCTGGCATGTGATGTTGCAATCCTATAAGAAACACATTTGAATGAGGTAGAATCACAGAAATTAAAACAAAGGTGGGTTGACCAACTCTTTGTGGCCCCAGGGACCAGTGCTTCATGGGGTGTATGTATTTTAATTTCTAAAAAAGTCTCTTTAAAATTAACTAACTTAACTGCTGATAAGGAAGGCAGATATGTTGTGGTGTCTGGGCTACTTGAGAATAAAAAATATACTTTTGCTAATATATATGCTCCTCATACTGGTCAGGTGACATTCCTGTCGGCACTAGGTGTCCTGGCCAGGTTCACTGGGAATCCTATCGTAATTGGAGGAGATTTTAACTCTGTTGGTGATCCAGTGATGGATTGCTCTAGTTGCCCCCTCCCGGCAGATGCTGCCATTATCTGCAGGGTTCGATATTTTGAAATCTATAGTCGTAATTGATATATGGCGTTGCATTAACCCAAATTCCTGTGAGTATACATTTTATTCCAATTCATACTCTAGGATAGACTATCTGCTCATGTTAAGTAAGTTATTAGAAAATGTGATCAGTGCAGAGATCCGCAATATATAAATTTTGGATCACGCACCGATCTCTGTATTATTTTCTCCCTTCTCAAACACTCATAAAACAAGAAGTTGCACAAGAAGATGAGAAGTTTGTCTCATTAGTTAAGCATAAAATATTGGACTTTTTGTTGTAAATATGAGTTCTGTCTCTTCTGTACAGATTGTCTGGGAAGCTTTTAAAGCTACATGTAGAGGTTGGATCATTGCTTATTCTACCTTCAAGCAGAGACAAAGTTGTGAAAGAAAGAATATCTTGATGATGGAACTTAAAAACTTGGAACTTAAAAAGTCATTGTGTCTTATTAGATACGAATTGCAAGCTTTTTACATGCAAGAAACAGCTTTTGCATTATATAAACTAAGGCAAAAACATTTTGAGAATGGTGACAAGGCTGGCAAAATTATAGCACTCAGACTGAAACAAATGGAGAGCAAACACATGATTCCTGCCATCCATAACAATGTAGGAACTTTAATAAGTGATCCAAAACAAATTATCATGTCTTTCCAAGAATGTTACTCTAAATTATATGAATCACAATGTAACTTCAATGGAAAAGAAGCCAATGACTTTTTCAACACTTTGTCTTTGCCTTCGTTAAATAGTGAATGTCTCCTCTGAGAACCATCACCTTATCGTGGTGGAGGAGTTTGAGTGCCCCAAAGATTCTAGGAGCTGTGCTGTCGGGGGCATTTCGCCCCTGGTAGGGTTTCCCATGGCAGATTGGTTCTGGGCGAAGGGTCAGAAGAACAACGGTTCAGAAGACCCTTCATGATGGAAGATGTGTGTAAGCTACTGTCATTACCTGCATCTCTCTCTCTCTCTCTCTCTCTCTCTCTCTCTCTGTCTCATTGTGTCATGCGGATTACTGTTAACTTATTATGCTGATCTGTTCTGTACGACATCTATTGCACGTCTGTCTGTCCTGGAAGAGGGATCCCTCCTCAGTTACTCTTCCTGAGGTTTCTACCATTTTTTTTCCCCGTTAAAGGGTTTTTTTTGGGGGAGTTTTTCCTTATCCGCTGTGAGGGTCCAAAGGACAGAGGGATGTCGTATGTTGTAAAGCCCTGTAAGGCAAATTGTGATTTGTGATATTGGGCTTTATAAATAAAATTGATTGATTGATTGATTGATAACAAGAGTTGGTGTACCCGGCCCGGAGGGTTACCGGGGCCCCGCCCTGGAGCCAGGCCTGGGGCTGGGGACCGTGGGCGAGCGCCTGGTGGCCGGGCCTTCGCCCATGAGGTCTGGCAAGGCCCAGCCCGAACCGGCTATATGGGCCAGTCTCCCTGCAGGCCCACCACCCGCAGAGGGATCCAGAAGGGTTCGGTGCAGTGTGGATCAGGCAGCAGACCAAGGCGGGGGCCTTGGCGGTCCGATCCTTGGCTACGGAAGTTGGCTCTTGGGACATGGAATGTCACCTCTCTGGCGGGGAAGGAGCTCCGACCGGGGACTCCATTGTTCTGCTGGGGGACTTCAACACTCACGTGGGCAATGACAGCAGGACCTGGGGGGTGTGATTGGGAGGAACGGCCTGCCCGATCTGAACCCGAGTGGTGTGCAATTATTGGACTTCTGTGCGGGTTGCAGTTTGGCCATAACTAACACCATGTTCGAGCATAAGGATGTCCATCAGTGCACATGGCACCAGGACAGCCTCGGTCGCAGGTCAATGATTGACTTTGTAGTCGTGTCCTTTGACCTGCGACCATATGTTCTGGACACTCGGGTGAAGAGAGGAGCAGAGCTGTCAACTGATCACCACCTGGTGGTGAGTTGGATGAGGTGGCAGAGGAGGATGCTGTGCAGACCTGGCGGGCCCAAACGAATAGTGCGGGTCTGCTGTGAATGCCTGGTGGAAGAACCTGTCAAGATGATCTTCAACTCCCACCTCCAGGAGAGCTTCGACCGCGTCCCGAGGGCGGAGGGGGACACTGAGTCCGAATGGGCCTTGTTTCGCTCTGCTATTGTCAAGGTGGCGGTTGCGAGCTGTGGCTGCAAGGCCGCGGGGGCCAGTTGCGGCGGTAACCCCCAAACCCGCTGGTGGACACCAGAGGTGAGGGGAGCCGTCAGCCTGAAGATGGAGGCCTACAAGGCATGGTTGGTCTGTGGGTCTCCAGAAGCAGCTGATGGGTACCGGCGGGCCAAGCGGAGTTTGGCAGACCGGGGTGGTGGTCCCCATCTTCAAGAAAGGGGACCAGAGGGTGTGTTCCAACTACTCGGGCGGTGGAAGGAATACTTTGAGGAGCTCCTCAATCCCATCAACATGTATTCCAGTGAGGAAACAGAGCCGGGGGTCTTGGGGGCGGGGCGTCCAATTTCTGGGGCAGAATTTGCTGAGGTAGTGAAACAACTCCGAAGCGGCGGAGGCCTGGGGGTGGATGAGATTCGTCCTGGATATCTCAAGGCTCTGGATGTTGTAGGGCTGTCCTGGCTGACACGCCTCTGCAACATTGCGTGGATATCGGGGGCAGTGCCTCTGGAGTGGCAGACCGGGGTGGTGGTCCCCATTTTCAAGAAAGGGGGCCAGAGGGTGTGTTCCAACTACAGGGGGATCACACTCCTCAGCCTACCCAGTAAGGTCTATGCCAGGGTGCTGGAGAAGAGGGTCCAGTTGATAGTTGAACCTCAGATTGAGGAGGAGCAATGTAGTTTTCGTCCGCGGAACCGTGGACCAGCTCTTTACCCTTGCCAGGGTGCTGGAGGGGGCATGGGAGTTCGCCCAACCAGTCCAAATGTGTTTTATGGATTTGGAGAAGGCTTACGACCGTGTCCCCAGGGGCATCCTGTGGGGGGTGCTCCAGGAGTATGGGGTTGGTGGCCCTTTGTTAAGGGCCATCTAGTCCCTGTACCGAGTCTGGTTCGCGTGGCTGGCAGTAAGTCGGACCTGTTCCCGGTGAGGGTTGGACTCCTCCAGGGCTGCCCTTTGTTACCGGTTCTGTTCATAACTTTCATGGACAGAATTTCTAGGCGCAGCCGAGGGGTGGAGGGTGTCAGGTTCGGTGACGGGATGATCTCGTCCCTGCTATTTGCGGATGACGTGGTCCTCCTAGCTCCATCGAACAGTGACCTCCAGCTCTTGCTGGGACGGTTCGCAGCCGAGTGTGAAGCGGCTGGGATGAGATTCAGCACCTTCAAGTCTGAGGCCATGGTCCTCAGCCAGAAAAGGGTGGATTGCCCACTCCAGGTCGGGGGGGAGGTCCTGCCTCAGGTGGAGGAGTTTAAGTATCTCGGGATCTTGTTCACGAGCGAGGGTAGGATGGAGCGGGAGATTGACAGGCGGATTGGGGCGGCTTAACCGGTCTGTTGTGGTGAAAAGGGAGCTAAGCCAGAAAGCGAAGCTCTCGATTTACTGGTCGATCTACGTTCCAACCCTCACCTATTGTCATAAGCTCTGGGTAGTGACCGAAAGAACGAGATCGTGAGTACAAGCGGCCGAAATGAGTTTCCTCCGCAGGGTGGCTGGGCTCAGCCTTAGGGATAGGGTGAGGAGCTTGGACATCCGGGAGGGACTCGGAGTAGTGCCGCTGCTCCTCCACATTGAGAGGAGCCAGTTGAGGTGGTTCGGGCATCTGGTAAGGGTGCCTCCCGGACGCCTCCCTTGGGAGGTATTTCGGGCATGTCTAACCGGGAGGAGACCTCGGGGCCCCAGGACACGCTGGAGGGATTACATCGTCCTGCTGGCCTGGGAATGCCTCGGGGTTCCCTCGGAAGAGCTGACGGAGGTGGCTGGCTGGGGAGAGGACTGTCTGGGCTTATTTGCTGAGGCTGCTGACACCCCCCCCCCCCCCCCCCCCCCCCCAACTTGTATACATTGGATTAAGCCTCTTTATCATAATCTGAATGCTCATGTCAAAACAAATGGTATGGTATTGTCACCCCTCCAGCTTTTTAGGTCTACCAGACAAGGCTGTCCAGCTTCTCCATTTAGTTTTATTCTAAAGTGCAACACACACCGCCGCCATACGCCGCTCGTCAAAATGCCCACCTCCAATATATTCTATGAAGCAACCCCCACTGGCGTCGGCCGACGTGCCGCACCGCTCTGCTTCAGCCCACTGCTCTATTTCCAGCATGGTCGGAGCTCATGCCGGCGCTGCGAGAAAAGCCTTTTATGTACGTTTTGGCCGCCGTAGTATCAAAACCGGTTCTTTCAAATTTTTAATAAGACAACTCTGATAAGAAACTCACCCGGGAAATCCAAGTTGCTGTTGCCTCAAAGTTTTTCCTCTTCTTCTTCCATTACTAGCAGTTGGCAACTGTTGGCAACTAGTGTAGGTACAGCCACCTAGAGGGCTGGGGTGGGAAATACACGTCAATGGTGCTGCTGCATGCCGCTGCCTTTGTGTGTTGTGGGGCGGCACTTGACGGCCACAGTGCCTCGCCGGTGGCGGTGTGTGTTGCACTTAACACTTGAACCGTTAGCGTGTGCAATTAGAGCCAATCCTAACATAACTGGTATTAAGCTGTTTGAATATGATTTCAAAGCTAATCTGTATGCTGACGACATTTTCCAAATACTATCCTACCCTGATATTTCAGTCCCTCATCTCTTAAGGCTCATTGATGAATTTGGTCAACTCTCTGGGTATAAGGTAAGGTTAAGTGGGCAAAAAGTGAGGCCATCCCTCTTAACCATTTCACAACACAAGCCGATCTAGCCTTCACTCCAATTATCTGGAAGAAACAAGGGATGAAATATCTTGGAATTACAATCAAATCATCACTTGAAAACTTATATGAATTGAATGGAGGTAAGCTTTTGAAAACAATAAAAGAAGACTTTAAGAGTTGGACAACACTGCCTTTATCATTGTGGGGAAGAGCAGAAGTAATTAAAATGAACATACTGCTGAGACTATCATTCCTCATGTCTGCAATCCCTCTCAAGTTTCCTCAGCAGTGGTTTAAGGAAATAAATACATTATTTATTATTTTTTTGTGGAGAGATAAAAAAACAAAAATAAGCTTGAAAGAACTAACCATCTCGAGAAAACTGGGGGGCTTAGATATATATTCATATTACTTATCCTATAATGGCAGATATGTATTATCTTGGGCATATGCAAGACATTGCCTAGAAGCGAGCTGGATGTGGCTGTAACAAAAAAATATTGCTGAAAGTAACAAAAAATGTTTCTCTAGCTTCTCTGTGGTGGTACAGACATAGGGCCATATCCATACCGTCATCTTAGGTTACACCTTTACTTTCAAAGTCTGTGTCACTGTCAAACAGTAGCAGGCAGATGACAAGCAGCCAAGAGAAAGATGATGAGGATAACATTATTTACCCGGGAATAAATCATTCATTCATTTCTGTGTGGAAATATTATTGATTTTGGAGAAAATATGGTACAGCATGTACTTCTTTAAATACATGCTGCATGTAAACAATGCTGTTGAGATAAAATACAACATACCTCCTCAATGGGCATCTCAATCTACTAACTTTTTGTAGCAACATTACCTGCTCTGTAATGAGCTAAATGTTGAGCTGAAAACATGTGCATGCAGGCTGGCGAGTGAGAAAAAGTATAAACAATTCATGCAGTGCCATGCTCAAACATTTTGCTGGGCAGGTGCTCAAGTAGAAAAAAGGGCATCCCTTCCACAAAAATTGTGCACATGCAAAGTGCACCTTGTTTGGAGGTTTCTATCTGCCAGTACCAGAGGATTTCCTGAGACCTAAATACACAGTACATTTGTGCACAGTAATGAGCCATGGAAATGTCTGTCTTGTTTTCATATGACGTGTCTAAATATCTATACTATATACACCTGCTACATATACACAGTCACTCTCTACATTTATCATTTATTTATAATAAGAAACTATATTGACAACAATGGCAAATTGTGCACACTTCAGTCATCTACAAAGTAAATAATCATTCAAAATCAACAAATCTTTATGCAGAATTGAAAAACATTGACCTCGGCATAATTAGAACAATAAACCAACCAACCAACCAACCAACCAACCAACCTACCTCTAAACTACATAGTAGGCCTTTGTTCATCTGCAACAATCAGGCCAAGTGGGTTCTCCTCTCCTCTTCTCTCATTCTCCAGCCCTTTCCTTTTCTCTCCTCTTAATTTGTTCTCGTCCTCTCCTCATGCTCTTCTCCTCTTTTCTTTGTGAACAGTCACACACTAATCCTCATAGTTATCTTGTCAATAAGAGAACTTCTCAATAAGAATCCCAGAGAACAGAAATGTTCAACTCTGCACTCTTCCTTTCCTCCTCTGCACTTTTTACGCACTGCAGCCCCAAACTGCATGAGAGATGGAGAGGATGTGCAGCAAGTTAGGGTGATTAAGGATAGAGATGGAAATGTATTGACAGGTGCCACAAGTGTGATGGGAAGATGGAAAGAGTACTTTGAAGATCTGATGAATAAGGAAAATGAAAGAGAACAAAGAGTAGAAGAGGTGACCATTGTGGAGCAGGAAGTAGCAAAGATTAGTAAGGATGAAGTGAGGAGGGCACTGAAGAGTGGAAAGGCAGTTGGTCCTGATGATATACCTGTGGAGGTATGGAAGTGTCTACGAGAAGTGGCAGTAGAGTTTTTCACTAGGTTTTTCAACAAGGTCTTAGAGAGTGAGAGGATGCCTGAGGAATGGAGAAGTGTGCTGGTGCCGATTTTTAAGAATAAGGGAGACATGAATATTTGTGGCAACTACAGAGGGATAAAGTTGATGAGCCATACAATGAAGCTGTGGAAAAGAGTAGTGGAAGCTAGACTAAGAGCAGAAGTGAGCATCTGTGAGCAGCAGTGTGGTTTCATGCCAAGAAAAAGTACTACAGATGCAGTAATAGCTTTGAGGATGTTGATGGAGAAGTACAGAGAAGATTAGAGGGAACTGCATTGTGTCTTTGTAGATCTAGAGAAAGCATATGACAGGGTGTGGTATGAGGAAGTCTGGAGTAGCAAAGATGTATGTTAAAGTGGTGCAGGACATGTACTGTATGAGAGCTGTCAGACAGTGGTGAAGTGTGCTGCAGGTGTGACAGAGGAGTTTAAGGTGGAAGTGGGACTGCATTAACGATCAGCTCGGAGCCCCTTCTTGTTTGCTATGGTGATGGACAGGTTGACAAATGAGATTAGATGGGAATCTCCATGGTCTATGATGTTGCAGATGACATTGTGATATGTAGTGAGAGCAGGGAGCAGGTGGAGGAAAATCTAGAAAGATGGAGGTATGCCCTGGAAAGGAGAGGATTGAAGGTTAGTCGTAGCAAGACAGAATACATGTGTGTGAATGAAAAGGACCCAAGTAGAACTGTGAGGTTACAGGGAGTAGAAATAAAGAATGTGGAGGATTTTAAGTACTTAGGGTCAACAGCCCAGAACAACGGAGAGTATGGAAAAGAGGTGAAGAACATGTGCAAGCAGGTTGGAACGGGTGGGGAAAAGTGTCAGGTGTGATGTGTGATTTTTTTTAATTTTATATGTTTTATTAATCCCCCTGAGTTGAAATTCAATTTTTTTCACTCTTTTTTTTGTCATTAACACAGAGGTCCGAAAGACACACACATGCACAAGCAGGACCTATACATGCACAAAGTGGAGAGATGTCAGAGTGAGGGGGCTGCCTTGGTCAGGCGCCCCGAGCGGTTGGGGGGTTCAGTGCCCAGGAGGTGAGCTGGCACCTCTCCAGCCACCAGTCCATGCTCCATATTTGGTCTGGACGGGGACTTGAACAGGTAACCCTCTGGTTCCCAACCCAAGTCCCTATGGACTGAGCTACTGCCGCCTGATAGAAGAGTACCAGCAAGATTAAAAGGAAAGGTGTACAAGATGGTGGTAAGACCAGCAATATTGTTTGGTTTGGAGACAGTGACACCGAGTTTTCCTCGGTGTCACTGACAGGAGGCAGAGCTGGAGGTAGCAGAGATGAAGATGTTGAGGTTCTTTTTGGGAGTGACGAGGATGGATAGGCAGGGGTGTTGTTTCAGCAAAAGCTGAGGTATGGCAATATGACATGACGTCACAGAGCTACTGATAATGGAGTTTCAAAAATATGAATTTATATAAAACTTCACTTTGGTCTGTGACCTGTCAGAAGTACATACTATGCTATTGAAAACTGTTTCAAAGGACATGAAGCTGTTTCTCACATTCATAATACCTCATGTCTGCATGTAATGCATGACTTGGTGAGAGCAGTGAAAACATCAGACCAATTTCGGCGCATATTTCAGCACCATGGAAACACAGTAAAAGAAAGGCCAATTTGGTACAATACTGTACAGGTGAATTTATTGGAGTGTCTCCAGAGACCGAAAATACAAGCTTAAAATGCCGACATGAAGAAAAAAACCCCACATACAATCAGACAGGCTTCCAGACATCATTTAGACAGGCTGTCTACAGCAGCAGAGCAAAATGCCTTTACAACACACAGATAACTCACATAACTCATAACTCGCAGAGGAGCGAAGTGGCGAACAATTTGATTCAATAACACTTGTATTCACTAACACTCGTATTCACTGATGAGCATATTATTGACCTATTTAAGTGCAATACAGTGAAAACAACCAGCCAGCGCACCTCGTACTATCTAACATATCACATCTGATCACTTGCAACAAATATGAGGGATACTCACAAGTAAGATGACTATAGAACCTCTCTATCTTTTTTTCCTCCCGATTCCAAGGTATGGCAGCTGCCATACCTCGCCATACCAAAATGACGCTTATGCGGATAGGATCAGGAGTGAGTACATCAGAGGGACAGCTCATGTTAGATGTTTTGGAGATAAAGTCAGAGAGACCAGACTGAGATGGTTTGGACATGTTCAGAGGAGGGATAGTGAATATATCTTTAGAAGGATGCTGGGGTTGGAACTGCCAGACAAGAGGCCTAGAGGAAGACCAAAGAGGAGATTTATGGATGTAGTAAGAGAGTCAGTGTGAAGTCAGTCGGTGTCAGAGAAGAGGATGTAGAGGAAAGGGTTATATGGAGGTTTAGATTTAGATATGGAGATTCGCTTAAATTCATTATCAGAGATGCAACATGGGAGATGTAAATATAATTTCAAATTGAATTTTGGTTTAAAAAGCCATGGAAATGGGAAAGCAATTTGGCGTCTGTCTCTGCTCACATTGGGCAGTTGGTGAACCAGAATCTGGTTGGAGGGAGACAGTGCCAGACCAGCTTACTTGATGTTAAACCTAACAGTGGGTTATTGCCTAACTTAGACAGGCTTTAATGAGTTGTTTAAATTGTGGTCTAATTTCTCATCAGTGACAAACAATACTGAGGCTTAGGGCAAACGCTATCGTTACCTGACACATCAGGGAGATGTGATGCACCTCTGCAGAGCACTCGATTTGTGTGCAACAGCCTCAAGAGAAGCTGGAGAGGATGGGGCAGGGGCTCGACTTAAATGCAGTTCAAGTAGGAGAGACTCATTCTGAATGGAAATATTATTTATTCACTTGTAAGAAATATGAAAAGTCTTAAGCAGGGTGATAAAGCTGTACTGTGGAACCCCCAGACTCTAAACGCTGGTGGTTGTAAAGGTGGTGGAGATTAGATGAGAAGAAGATGAAGAAGTGCTGATGATTTGGATAAGAAGAGAAGTGGGCTTTTGGTCAGATCTTCCTGGACTCTGGATACAATGGCTGGAGGTGAATGGGATGGAGGAGGGCATGACAGTCCTGCCTAAAATGACAGCTGATAGCGGTAGCGGTGAGAGCAGATTTTAGTTTGATGGGATAACACCCATAGTCAGCTGATTGGAGAAGCAGCAGGGGTGGGAAGGAGAGAATTGTGAATGGATTAAGCATAAAGAAAGTCTTCCTCATAGAACTTATACTGGGACATTTAAAAACTAAAATATAAAATATTAAAAGAAACAGAAAAAAACATGTATTGTTAAAAGGACGCTTATCTAGACGGCAGGTGCTTGAGCACCTGGGGTTTATCTGTGTGTGTCTGAATACATGTAATCTGTACTACCTGCTGGGCTAATTAGTGACAAGTAAAAAAATGTTTTGTCTGTGAACTTGAGAGTTATCATTGGAGCTAATTTAATACTTTTGTTAAATGATCATGGTTTTAGTCCATGTTTTATGGCTTTTGGGAGAAGTCTGCCTTCAAGTTTTATTGAAAAAAGAGGATGGTTTAGGGTAAGAAAAGATGTCTTCCGGAAAGATTTCTTTCTCTCTGTTTTTTTTCTTACTTTTTCTCTCCCACACACACCCTTTTTATTTTACTAATTACATCGTTTCTTAGTTGCTTGCTTATTCATTTTTCTTGTTCTTCCACCTCCATAATAATTAAGGCACATAACAACAGTTAGGGCTGTGCCCATCTCTGTTCTGTGGCAGCTGGAGCACAAATCGGGGGACTACGACAGATATCTCTGGAACGTCAGCAGGGGGAAGAAAGGCTGGGTCAACTCACCCCTCCTCTCAATCAATACCACACAGGCAATCCCTACAAAACCTGCACCTTCCACCTGGTGTGGAAGCAGTTTTTTCTCAAGGGATCAAGTCTGCATAGGGCCAGCTCCCTCTTATAAGGGTCTGTGGGTGACACAAAGTTGGAAAGATCAGTCAAAATAAAGAAACACAACCAATCTATAATAATAATAATAATAATGATAGTAATAACCAAAATAAATAATCTGCAGACAAAACAATATGGAAACTGTAGTTGTAACAATAACCAACAAAAATCAATAATCATAAGATGCAAAAATAACCTGGATGATCCTGCCGGACTTTCCTTGCTGTCCCGTTCCGGAGTTTTCTGATGGCACCGCGGACTTCTTTGCCACTGGTGGACGAGGGGGACACTCCCTATGACTTTACTATTAATAATTATTTAATTTTTGGTTACAGTCTAATTACCCCAGCAATTATCGGGTAAGTTTTCTTAACTTATGGGTTATAATATTGTTGTATGAACCAGTGCCTATGTAATACTTACCTGTTCATACTGGTGCGTAAATGTAAGTACAGCAAAATAACAAGAGTAACAATTGGGTATTGTATAGGCTGATTTATACTGCAAGTATTTGCTAAGTACTGGGTACATACAAGGTATTTTAGAGGAGATGATATATCATTTATTCTTTAAGTATTTGGTAAGTACTGAGTACTATTATGGTACCTTTAAAGTAATTATGGTATAATATTTTCACACTTCTGATGTGCTAGCAAAATGGAATACTGTATACCATATACTGGATAATGACATACAAAACAAAACAAAAACGATTGGCCCTTGCTTATGGCAATTGTGACAACAACTTCTTGGTGTGCTTTTGACTGGCAAGCTACACCCACACTCCAGGGTTCTATTATACCTATGTCTTCTACTCCATTGTATCATTTGGAATAATAACGAGTGGAGAATTTTTCAAGTGGGTCTATACTTCTGAAAATTTGCTCCTGGCAGGCGTGTTCATCCAGCACTGCAGCAACTTATAAAGGATAGGCTGGACAAGAAAAAATAACATACATTTCTTAAGTACAGAGATATGGGAGGCTTGCATTGTTATTCAAGACTTAGACTTAGACTTAGACTTAGACATGACTTTATTAAGTCTAAGTCTTGAATAACAATACAAGCCTCCCATATCTCTGTACTTAAGAAATGTATGTTATTTTTTCTTGTCCAGCCTATCATTTATGGAATAACAACAACAGAATGGGAAAACATGATACAGTAATAATGCATTAATACAATACTGTAATTAGACAGTCATCACAGTATGTGTTGTTCTCTTCTCACTACACTGTAAGGCTGGTTGATATAGTATTCTCTGTTTCTTCTTTTTATCCTCCTCTTCCCCTTTAAGATTTGGGGCACAGGCAGTTTAATAACTGTTTCCTCTTCTAACCCTTTTCTTTATCATTTTTTTACACTGTAAGACTGGGGATTGAGGGTGGTATTATGAAGTTTTCACTGTTTCCTCTTTGTACCCCTAACTTGCACTATAAAATCAGAGGTGTGGGCTATTAACTGTTCTTTCATTCTTACTTTCTAAGAAGGAAAACAACAAGGCATACAGGGAGGAACATAAACGTTTTATTATATTGTTTACAT
This sequence comes from Cromileptes altivelis, assembly GCA_013133815.1. Taxonomy (NCBI): domain Eukaryota; kingdom Metazoa; phylum Chordata; class Actinopteri; order Perciformes; family Serranidae; genus Cromileptes; species Cromileptes altivelis. The sequence goes on along the minus strand of CM023144.1, from coordinate 250,209 downwards.
GAAACTGTTCATTATTTCTTAATGACAATCATTTATTTCTACTACCTGTGGCTTTTATCTTATCGTTTTGTTGCTTTTTTCCATGTTCTTTTTCTCCTCTCAAGAAGATGTGAGTGATGAAGGCAAGGGGAAGCTGTGATCTCTATTTTCAGCTTTTGTCTATAAGAAAACAACAACAACAACAAAAATAGTTTTACTTGTCAGATGTGATTTCTCAAGTTCAAGTTCAAGTTTTCTAGTTCACTCATATTTGCCTTCTCCCCAGTCAATACCAGTTCAAGGTATTTTAGCACCTATCTCTGATGGCAACCACCACTGTGGCTGCTGCAGTCAATGTAACTATACATGTCGTTGTAATAGTTTTAAACATCCCCACATGGGTACAGAGATCCCTATAAAAGGAATTACTTCATGTTCTACTACCACATGGTCTACTAAATCTGTTACTTGATTGCTTGCCCTTGTGGTAAAACATATGTTGAAAAGACCACAGGAGCATTAAAAACTCATATGACTAAACACAGAATAACTATTAGATGTAAAAACATTTTCTTTTCCAATTATCCAGTGACAGCTCATTTTGTTGAATTTAATCATCCTATTTCCTATATAAGATACATTGGGATTGAGAAGGTAACCTTCCCCCCAAGAGGAGGTCTTTTAGATGTGTTACTTTCCAGGGGAGAACACTATTGGATCCACCATCTGAGAACCCTGTCACCCCACCGACTGAATATAGATATGATTTGAAATTGCCAGTCTATTGCCAGTGATCAGCGCCTCATTATAATTTTTGGTATGTGTTTTAAATATGTATTTTAAAGGTTTTGTCAGCCCAAAATTGTTGCAAGAAAGAAGCTAAAATTGCAGTGAGAGAAGAGCAACAACATGGCAGACTAGCTAGCAACAGATCGGCCAGTTGGATGGTTTGCTCTACAGCAAACCATCCACTAATTCTGTTACTTGATTGCTTGGATGGTTTGCTCTACAGCAAACCATCCAATTGGCTCAGTCCTTAATCATGTAGAGGAACAGTATCAGCCCTTCCTTTGCTGCTACTAATATTGTGCAAAAACAGTTTTTTTATATTTAATAATTGGTGAGAACCTTTCAGCTTTACATGCTTATTCTGAATTGTGTAACCAGGTATCTAACCATGCTCTATTTCTTCTTGAGCATGAGCTGCACATATGATGTGATCATGTGTGTGCTTTAGTTTGCATCTTGAATTATTATGACATTACTCTTTTGTGTTTTTTGTGTGTATGTAGCCCATACATTTACAATTCCCGATGAGGTATTTAGACATAGAATGCACAATTATTCAAAGCAGTGCATTGTTATGAAAAATGTTGTAAGATTCTCTCTCTCTCTCTCACACACACACACACACACACACACACACACACACACACACACACACACACACTCTTATACAACCTCCACTTCCCACCTTATCTCCCAGACACAAATAGCTGTTATCACTGGGACAGGTATAACAAAGACAAGCTTTTTAATTAAGAAAAGGCGTTCTGCTAACATAACGACAGCACCTCACTGTTTGTTCCCAGCATGTATTTGTCAGAAACAAGAGCCTCAATAAAGATTAACATGCAATGCCATTCGTTGCAGCCAGAGCTGTCTGTGTGTGCGTGTGTATGTGCCAAAATAGACCAAGACCAAATAAAATGATTGATTTTATAGAGGCTGTTGAGACAGGCAGGAGGTTGAATCAATTATAGTAACAATATTATCTTGAGATTATTCCACTGTGGGTTATGTTGACATAAATTCGAACATGAAGTTAGATGAAGTTGATTCTAGCAAGTTATTACTCATTCAGTTGAGAGTAGGTGTTTCTGTGATGATCTGGAGAATGCAAGTATGAGGCCGATCACGGAGTTGTTTCTTAATGCACGTTTATTACAAGCTCGGATCAGCAATGGCAACATGCAGAAGCTATGTGTGATGAAGTGAACAGAGAGAGACATAGAATGTATAGGATGGTGTCAGGTACACCTAAATGGTGCTTTGGCAAATTTAACTTGGCCTTGGGCCAACTAAAATTAGTCTAACTTGTCCATTTAGCACTTCTGATGCCATGATAGCTGTCCTGGTGGAACATGATCCTCAGGGGTTCTTGACCTAGTATCCACTGGTCAGTGAAGATGTAAAAATACATTCTGCCAATTCCCCCTTTAACTATTAGATTTTTTTTCTTTCTTGTTCTTTTTTTTCAGCAAACAATTCCGATAACTATTTCTTAACACATCATGCTAATAGGGACTAAAAATCATCACAACCAGTGCAAAACGTAATTCCTTCTAGTTTCTAAAACATGGCATAAGAGTCCCATTCACATTCTATGGATATAAGGGATGGGGGTTCCCCTATAGTAAGTCTAGTCAGTTCTTTTGAATATATGATTAAATAACACATTGTTGACACAGCATCTCCAGGACATGTCCGGTTCTCCCCTTCTTCCTCTTCTAATAGCAGCAAGCTTGTTTCTTCATTGCTGGGCTCCGGGGATGAGGGACCTATTGGTACCGACCCCCCCTTTCACCCAGTTTTCGCTGCGCTGCCGTCAAGAAGGTCGGAGTCCATCCCACACATGCTCCAGTATACATTCAACAACCACTTCCTCCGGTGATCAGTTGTTGGGTTCTCCAGAAGACTCAGATGATATAGAGGTCGAATCACTACTGCTAATCACAGTCATGTTGGTGACAGAATGGACAGATTTCAAAATGAGTGCATGGAAAATAGGAAAACAACAAGCCATTATGATGGCTATAAGTAGAATCATTTCAATAAGAGGGGCACATATACTCAAAATCCATGCCATAGTGGGGTTTCCTCTAAAGAATCTGAAAATCATATCCCATGGCCTTTGATTTAAATAGCCTCCAGTGGTTCTTGCGTTTCTATTAAAATGCCTTCTTGGATCTCTTTAAGGTTCTTAATTGCAACAGTTAAATTACCTTGCCCTTTGGATTCGGATGGAAGATATGTGCAACACCCCTCTCCCACAATGGCGCACACTCCTCCTTGGGAAGCTGTCAGTGCATCTAATGCAACACGATTATCAATGGCAAATTGACACAACAAAGCAAGCTCATTATTGATTGAAAACCTAAAATTGTTGCATTAGCCATTAACGCTAGGTCATATCGTGTAAGTGCTATGAGATAGTGGTTAGCATACTGTAACTCTGTATTCCAAAATATAGATTTAAAGACTAGCTGGGAGTGTGTAAAAATCTGATGATCATTTGATAAGGCATAGTATTGGCTTGACAAATCCACTGAATTCATGTGTAGGTATCCCATGACTTCAGATAGGTCGCTTTTAGATCTCTGTGAATTTGTGTGATTTGGACAGAATTCAACTGGTTCCACTACATAAATTACATAATTTAAGACACACAGTACACATCTTCCTTTAAATGAAGATGATACTTCTCTTAATCCGAGATTGATGTTGATACTACACTCTGGGGTGGTGCGGCCTTGACTCTGGTGGCATGAATCCATTGTGGCTGGCCCTTGACCTTGATTGTCGTTCTGGTCACCAGTAGGACTTGCGTCGGTGGGCCGTAACGTAGTTCTCCTTCTATGGCTTTCAGGCTGCGAACCAGAAGGAAGTCTCCTGCTTGAAAAGTGTGTGTGGCCGTATCAGCTGGGGAGGGAATAGAATCTACTACCTGCTGAGAATACTTAGACACAAAGGAAAATAAATGTTTAACATAAGTATGTTGCATCTCTTGTTAAGTCCATGGCTGGTTTCTCATTCAATGGTACCCCTAAAGGAAAGGGACGGGCCATTAGTACTTCATGTGGTGACAAACCGGTGGTGGTGTTAGGGATTGCTCTAATTGACAAGAGGGTTAAAGGTAATGCTTCAAGCCAATTCATTTGTTAAGACTGATGAATTTTTATCAGTTTGTCTTTTATCGTCCTATTTGTATGTTGTACTTGTCCTGAGCTCTGCTGGTGATATGGGATGTGACAAGTCCACTTGATTCCCAAAGCTAAGGCCAATTGCTTAGTTACTCGAGATGTAAAGGGTGTACCATTATCTGAATCAATGCCTGAAGGCAGGCCTGGAATTTCATCATTTTAGGGGCAAGGCCACTTGGCCTTTCATGTTGTCAATTTTTTGAGGGCACAAAGGCCAAAAGCCAGGGCAGTAAGGCCATAAAATAAAACAATGATTTTAAGTCCACGTCCATAATGAATTTGATTTAAGGACTAAGGATGCATAACCATCTGAGAAATGAATAAATAGCTCAAGTAATAATAATGAGTTCAGTAAGTATTAATGTGATTTATTTCATAGTACTAATAAACCCAATGTGTTTTAAATATAGGGCTCAAAAGGGTGACGTAGCGGAGGTGGAAAAAACGCAATGCATTGTGGGCTTTGTGGGCAATTGGAAAGTTGTTTACGTTTTGCGACGCTACACTTATGTTCTGTTGTTGTTGTTTCAGCATTTTAAAAGTATCTGTGTCGTTTGAAAATGGTGCAGACTTGCTGTGTCATTAACTACCACAATCGTTCTCATGATCCCTACGGAAAGAAGATTGATGGGCTGAAATAGAACTAGGGACAAATCTAACTGTGCAGTCAGGACGTTTTTTAAAAAAAAGGAAAAAAAGTACACATCTTGATGTCACTAAAAACACTGTTTCTCAGTTGTGTCCACGGGTGTAAACTTGTCCTAAATTGTGGTTAAGAAGTGAAAGTTAAAAATAAAGATAAATTCCATGTTGTGCCCACCCATGTATGACGATGGAGAGTTAGAGATTTATGGTGTGAAAATGCCCTAATTCTGAATACATACTTACCACATAAATGCAGAGTGGATTTCAGGCTTGAGCAAACAAACAGGCAGCACCACACAGAGGTGGGACACAGTGAGGCTTGTAAAGTTTACATACCTCTGAAATGACGACGGTCTTCTCTTTAAGGCGTAAAATTCGGAGGCCCTGCACCCACCTAAAGTTTGCTTGCCCATGAGCCCTTAAAGATTTGGCATTCCTAAATTTGTCACCAGTATAATAACCGTTGACCAGATAGAGGACAAGCTCAGCTTCAGTCAACAGTGGCAGGGCTTTTAAATCCCAAGTCCAGTCTCCATGCTCATACAGATCCACTCCACTTATTTTCTGGATTCTGTCAAGGTACCGAGCCTTTGGAACAGGGTCCACCTTGTCTCGGTACCGTCCGACACACTTCCTTTGCCTGATCCATTTAAATCTCTCGTTTTACGTCTCAACACAATGTAAACAAAACAATTTGCCCGTAAAAATGGCGCTGGTTAGGTCACGTGCGCTTTTGAGGCCTATAGAACAACCAGGTTTATGTATTTATAAGCAAACAATCTTAAATATTAGGCCTAAATATTTTTTGAGTGTACATGACACTGATTCACTGAACAAGACTGGCTTACAATTATTATAGATGTGTTGTTAGATAGCTAACAAACAAACAAACTACAGCAGGGCTATTCAATTACTATTTCAACATGGCCCTCCTCAACATAATGCAGAAACAATAAAAAAGAGCTGTCAATGCACAGAAGCATAATAAGTGACATTAACAGTATCTAATGAAACACACTATCCCTCTACCAGCATCCCCCTCTCCCCTCTCCTCCACGTACACCTCACCTCCTGACGTGCTCCTTATATGTTAGTTACACATGATATAGTTTTATACAGTCCATGGCAGCAACAGTCATGTTTACAACAACAAAGTCACTATTTAAAACCCAATGATATCTCACTGGAATGTAATTATATTCCTCCTGACATCACAATACTGAGTGAAGAAGACATGAAGACAAACATCAGTATCAGTCATTCATCCTGCTCTCTGTCCCTCCTCTACTGAGGACACTCACTGTCTGCAGGTCAGCTGCCTCAGGTACATGTTCAGATAACGTGTTAGCCTACATACAGACAGCTTTAATTTTAGTTTGTCTTCAACATTTTGTTGTTAGCACTGCAAGCACGAATGAGAGACTGTGGACAGAGCAGATTGAAATATTCTACATACTGATCACATGTATTAAGTATTGGCTCGGCTGGCAGAGATTTTATTGCACTTACAGTAACAACCATAGTTGTCGTCAACTAGAGTAATATTGAAGTAATATTCTCTTCATCTGTACCGCGGCCCTACCGTTGCAGAATGATGATACATGAAACCGAAACTTTAAAAAGTGACGACGATAATGGCAGAGCTTACTATGTTGATTACATTTACCTTGGGTTGTTTAATACCGGGTCTCGGTATCGATCCCTGCCCATGCGGTTGATGAAGTCTCCTGGTTGGCCGGTGATAGATTGTGTAAAGTTCTAGAATAAAACTCTGACACAGCAAAGTAGCTTTTAGTCTCTTTAGTGAACTTATAAATCTCCGTTACAGTTGTTAGCATTTCTGTTATAGACGCCATCTTGATTCTGATTACATCGCTGCTTTTGCAGTCTCAGCCGTGTCTATGAACCTAACAGTGAAACTAAAATGCCCCCTTGTGGACTAAATAAAACAATGTCTGTTTACAACCTACGACACATCACATGTGGAAAACTATAACATCATAACATCACATAATATAAAGTATGAACATTACAGATTGGTGTCAAACTGTTGTTATAGCCCGTCCGAGCGGTTCATGCCAGGCTCAAATCAAACCCACTACCGGTGATGTAGGCATCGTCTCATTTGATGTTGCCAAATAAGACTCCAGATTGTCATGGCAATTTTTTTCTCAAAAGACAGGTGTCAAAACCGTGTTGACAGGAAAGAGGCAGAGAAGGAAACTGCAAAATCACCTGGGGCAGTGCGGGTGGGGATATTTTTTTCAAGGGCACAGGGCCAAATTCGGAGGGCATGAGGGCAATGGACCTCGGAGCGTACCTATGTTCCCCGGGTCCTATGTTCCCCGCTTTGTATGGGACCCCAAAAAGGTCCTATGTTCCCTGCTTTGTATGGGACCGGGGAACACAGAACCCTTTTTAATAATAAGGGTTCTATGTTCCCTGCTTTTCCCCAAAAGGACCTGGGAAACATAGGCCCTATTTTTAAAAAAGGCCCCTAACCCCTAGTTAGTGAGTCAGAAATTTGTATGGCAACCACCACATTATTCAACCAAGGTGGAAATGGGGCGTTTATGGCTGCTTCCTTAGCATATTGATAAGCTAAATTGTTGCCTTTTGCTACGTCTGAGTTTGCTTTTGAATGTGTTGTGCATTTTACAATAGCAGTTTGGGCTGGTAAAATCATGGCTGACAGTAAGTTTTTTACTAACTCAGCATGTTGAATGGGTTTTCCTGCAGTTGTAACAAAACCCTGATTTTCCCATATTTTGCTAAAATCATGCACAACTGAAAAAGCATATCTGGAATCTGTATAAATGGTGACTGCTTTATCTTCTGCAATTAAGCATGCCCTAGTTAACGCTATCAATTCCGCTGCTTGTGCTGATGATACTGGTAGTCTATAGGCTTACACACATTGATCTTGGTCATCCACAATTGCATGACCTGATAATGTAGTTTTGTCATCGGGGCGAATGGAGGATCCGTCACAGTATAAAATAAAGTTACAAATTTCTAACGGCATTTATTGTAAATCAGTTCTTATGCTTGACGTACAATTTATCAATTCCATACAATCATGAGTACAGTCTTCATTTTCTTGTTCTCCACCATGCAATAATGATTTCAAATGAATAGCGGGATTCGTATGAGTTGTGGTTGAAATACTAAGATTTTGGGCTCCTACTAAAATATGTTCATAATTACTTCGCCATTGACTTGTCATATGTTGTGTGGTTATGTTAAACTTTGGGTCAGTTACCATGGTGTTGGTATTTATCAATATAAAAATATGGCATTTCCTGTTTCCACAAGGGGGCACTATGAGTTAGAGTGAGTATGAGAATAGGAGGCATGCAGGGAAGGGCTCTTGTCATGTACAGAAATTTTGAAGCAGTTAGGATGAAGTATGTGGGAGAGACAGTTGCTCAAATATGCATAGCGATGTATCAAATATGGTGGCACCTTGACATAGAGAAAACCTTTTAATAACTTTTGATCAGCATGGTCTCAGGATGATCTGTACCAAATCTGAAGTCAATCGGATGAAATCCCTAGGAGGAGTTCGTTCAAACATGTAAAAAATTCAAATCAAAATGGCTGACTTCCTGTTGGGTTTACGGCAAGGGTCCAGGAGGATTTTTTGTGCGTCTTGGCATGTTCTATGAGCCCACCCATTTTCATGCGTGTAGGTGAAACTCACAGACGGTGCTCAAGGCACAAAATTGTCTAGGGGGCGCTATGTCGCCATTTGGTCCCATCCACGCAGAACACTAGCGAAATATCAAATTTATTGCCAGACCAAACACGTGTGCCCAATTTGGTGAGTTTTTGAATTTGGGAAAGGGGCAAAATTGGGGATTAAATGATCGTAAGAATAATAATAAATAAAAATTAAAGCTGCAAGCAGCTGTGATTGGGCCCTTGTTCCCCCATGCAACCGTGGGGGTCTGAGGCATGCGGGGGCTGTGGCGTGAAGCGAGAAGGGAGAAAAAACCTGGCAGGAGCGAAAAAAAAGGCAAAGTTTCATTCATCCACCAGGTGGCACTACGAGCGTAACCAGATGAGGGCAGGTGCGTTCAGGGATGGACCGTCATCACACATGTGAAGTTTTGAGGAAATCAGACAATGTCAATATATGATATAGGCATTTCCTATTTCCACAAGGGGGCACCATGAGCAAGATTGCCTTCATATGGAGGCATTGAGGGCGGGGCTCTTATCATGTACAGAAATTTTGAAGCAGTTTGTATGAAGTATGTGGGAGAAAGAGCTGCTTGAATATGCATGGCGATGCATCAAAAATAGCAGCGCCATAGCAACCACGCTCTTTGACCTACAGACATGCAGAGCACAACTGTTAATCAGTATGGTCTCTGGATGATCTGTAAAAAATTTGAAGACGATTGGATGAAATCCCTAAGACTAGTTCGTTAAATTACAACATGTGGAAATCACACCAAAATGACAAGTCAAAATCAAAATGGCCTACTTCCTGTTTGGAGTAGACCATTGGTGCCAGAGACTTTTATGTGCGTTTGGATAACATACACATGTGTACGAATTTTCATGATCCAAAAAAAACCCTATGGCGAAGGTTTTTTGAAAATTTCAAGGGGGCGCTTTAGAGGCATTTTGCCCCCCCCCCCATGGGCGCTCTCCCCCACAGCTCTCCCCTGTTACCACAGGGGAGAGCTGTGAGTAAGGTGGGATATTAACATATTGGGGCATTCGGGGCGAAGCCATCATAATTTCCAGCAAGTCTGAAGTTACTGAGATCAAGTATGTGGGCGGGAGAGCTGTTCGAAATTCGATGGCAAGAAAACGAAAAGTAGCCAAAATTTGTCACGTCCTAGCGGCCATGCCCCTTAACATAGAGAAAAGCTTTTAATAACTTTTGATCAGCATGTTGTCAGGATGATCTGTACCAACTTTGTAGTCAATAGGACAAAATCCCTAGGACAAGTTTGTTCAAATGTAAATTGTGGAAATTGCCGTAACGAAAAAATTCAAAACAAAATGGCCAACTTCCTGTTGGGATTTCACCATGATGTAAAGAGACTTTTTTGTGCATCTCAGTATGACACGTGTGCGTACCAAATTACGTTTGCCTACAACAAATACACCCCAATGGGGAGGGTATTTTTAAAATTTGTAGGGGGAACTATTTCTGCATTTTGCATCAACCATGTGCAACCGCCCAAAAATATCGAATTTTGGATGTGGCCGGAAGAATGTGGAAAGTTAGAAGCATTTTGAAATTTGGGAAAGGGGCGAAATTTGCACATGAAATGTCTGAATAACAATTATAATAAACAGCACGATTTCAATAGAGTCCTCGGAGGACTTCATCATCGCTCGGACCCTGATTAAAGCTGCAAGCAGCTGTGATCAGGCCCTCGCTCCCCCATGCAACCGTGGGGGCCTGAGGCTCATGGGGGCTGTGGCGTGAAGCGAGAAAGGAGAAAAAACCTGTTTTGTTCATCCACCAGATGGTGCTACCAACGTAACCAGATATGGCCAGGTGTGTTCAGGGGTGGATAATGCATGAAGGATTTATACCAAGTTGATGTTCTGTGGTGAAGGATGAAAAGTCACCACCAAAGCCTGGCAGCCTGCAACATGACAGGACATGTGTGTCACTGTGGAGATTCATCAGCTTGATCGTCATGTGGCCACAAAATGTAGTTGATCAGGTCAGGAGCTTGAGGTTGGTGTTTGTCAGTGTAAAAGATGGCATTTCCTGTTTCCACAAGGGGGCACCATGAGCAAGATTGCCTACGAGCATATGAAGGCGTTGAGGGCGGGGCTCTTATCATGTCAGAAATTTTGAAGCAGATTGGATGAATTATGTGGGAGAGAGAGAGCTGCTTGAATATACGTGGCAATGGATCAAAAATGGCAGCGCCATAGCAGCCACGTCCCTTGACCTACAGACATGCAGAGCTCAAATTTTGATCAGCATGGTCTCTGGATAATCTGTAAAAAATCTGAAGTTGATTGGATGAAATCCCTAGGACTAGTTCGTTAAAATACAACATGTGGACATCATGCCAAAATGACAAGTCAAAATCAAAATGACTGACTTTCTGTTTGGAGTAGACCATTGGTGCCAGAGACTTTCATGTGCGTCTGGACAACATACACATGTGTACCAATTTTCATGTTCCAACTCAAAAAAAAAAACCCTATGGGGAGGGTTTTTTGAAAATTTCAAGGGAGTGCTATAGAGGCATTTTGTCCCCCTCATGGCCGACGCCCCTATCAGATGTAAGAAATCGCCATTCTTGACCTGTATATCAATTTTCATGAGGAGATGAGGTCGCTGAAGCCATCAAATTGCCAAAGATGTTTAGTGGCGAGGGATCGATAGTCGCCACGCCACCACATGGACACCATTAGACGTAGCTTCACAGCGTCCATAAGGTAGCTTCACAAACTTGTTCTGCATAAATTAAAAGTGGAATGAAGTTGAAGCGGTCAAGTTTGTGGCATTAGTACATGTTAAAGTAAGAAGTGGTCGCTTCCTGTCACCACCGGGGGTGCTATTAGTAAGGTGGGATGTTAAGATATTGGGGCGTTTGGGGCGGTGCCATCATCATGTCCAGCAAGTTTGAAGCTGCTGAGATAGAGTATGTGGGCAGGAGAGCCGTTCGAAATTCGATGGCAAGAAAACAAAAAGTCGCCATAATTTGTCATGCCCTAGCGGCTATGCCACTTTACATAGGGAAAAGCTTTTAATAACTTTTGATCAGCATGTTTTCGGGATGATCTTTACCAACTTTGAAGTTGATCGGACGAAATCCCAATGACAAGTTCGTTCAAATGTAAGTTGTGGAAATCGTTGTAACAAAAAAATTCAAAACAAAATGGTTGACTTCCTGTTGGGATTTTACCATGACATTACGAGATTTTTTTTTGCATTTGGCTATGATACATGTGTGTACCAAATTTCATTTGCCTACGATAAACTAACCCCAGTGGGGAGGGAATTTTGAAAATTTGTAGGGGGCGCTATTTTGGCATTTCGTGCCGACCATGTGCAAGATGTGTCATTTCATTTCTGTCAAAGTTAGACATCGCATGCAGGAGTGACTTGGCATATCCCTGATACAGTGCTGGAATGACATTTTTCACATTTTTTTCACTTCCTCTTTCCACTAGAGGGAGTTGGAGAGCACAGTAATTATACATCATGTTTTTATACATCACCCACAGCATTTAACTTTCAGATAAATCGAAAGGTAAGTGTTTGAGACCTACTTCCTGTCACCACTAGGTAGCACTATGAGTATCAGGAAATATGGTCATATAAATGTTTTCAGGGCAGGACTAATATGAATCATCTGAAGTTTGATGGAGGTCAGAACATTTACGGCATAAATATAGCAATTTCCTGTTTCATGGTGAGACATCAAAAGTAAACCCTCTGCAGCGTGCTTAGACACTCATGATATGTCACGTTTGTGCACATCAAATACACACCACAGCACTGAAATTTCAGGTGAATCCAAAGATAAGTGTCTGGTAAGAAGTACTTTCTTTCACCACTAGGTGGCACTATGATTATCACGGAATATTATCATATAAATGAGTTCAGGCTGGGACAAATATGAATCATGTCAAGTTTGGTGGACAACGGACCATTTACTCCAAATTTATAGCAATTTCCTGTTTCATGGCAAGACATCAAAATTAAACCCTCTGCAGAACATCAAATATAGACCACAGTATTGAAATTTCAAGTTAATCCAAAGATAGGTGTCTGATAAGAAGTACTTCCTTTCGACACTAGGTGGCGCTATGATTATCAGGCAATATGGTAATGAAAATGTGTTCAGGGCAGGACTAATGTGAATCATGTGAAGTTTGGTGAAGATTGGACTATTTATGCCAAAGCTACAGCAATTTTGTTTTTCATGGCGAGACCTCAAGATTCAACACTCGGCAGCGGGCGAACCATTCAACATTGGGCAAATCCTGTAATAACTTTTGGTCACAACATAGTCACGCTTACATACACCAAGTTTGGAGCCAATCTATTAAATCTGTAGGACAAGTTCATTAATTTACATGCCCTGGAAATGGGCAAAAATGCACAAAAGTGGCACAAGTAAATTCAAAATGGCGGACTTCCTGTTGGGTTTGGAGCATGGCTCCAAGAGGCTTTTTTTGTACGACATAGAGTGTTACAGGTGCCTACCAAGTTTCATACATGCAGGTGAAACCAGGCTTGGGGGCTGCTTAATTGAAAGATTTGTTTGGTGAGTTTTCAAGCATCCCTTGTCCCTTCGAAACAACATTGTGTTTGATGGCGACCAAGGTGGCGCCACGGTGACAGTGTTTGATGAAAACTGAAAAGCTTCATTTTTAAGTATCATCAAGGTCTAAGGACTTAGACCAGCAAGTTTGAGGTGGGTCAACATTTCCTGTTGCCAGTAGGGGGCGCTATATTTATCACTAATTATTGACATGTAGATGTGTTCAGGAAGGGACTGTCATCAATCCTGTGAAGTTCGGGTAAGATTGGACCATGTATGCTGGAGGAATAAACTACTTCCTGTTTAGTGGCAAGACCCCTAAATTTGATGCCATCCCACGATGACATGGATTGACGAAAACTCAAGCTTCTAATAACTTTTCATCTTCAGGGTCTTGGGGTGGGACAGACCAAGGTTTGAAGTCGATCGAGTAAAATCTCTAGGACTAGTTCGTCTAAAAAAAATAATAATAATAACAATAAATGGAGCAGTTTCAATAGGGCCTTCGCCCGGACTTCGGTCGGTGCTCAGGCCCTAATAATTCCTGGCAGGCCCTAACACCTGTATATCCAATCATTTTCGTATTATTTTAAACTGGTACTCCTCTCCTTCGCCTAAAGTCTCACCTGCCCCCACCTGCTCTGCCATCATTAACTCAACAACAGCAACTAAATTTTCACATGCTTTTTCATGCCTCTTTCAAACTACATCTCTCACATGATACCAACCTCCTGTTGAATTCCTTCAGTGACCTCTGCCTGAATACAATGGACTCAGTTTCTTTAAATTTACTACATTTGTAGCTGAAATAAAGTCACTGAATGCTGTTGAGTCAAGATACAAATAGATGTCCAACATTTTAAAATCTGCTGTATTTTAACCTCAATGTCTTTTCAAGTGCAAATCACCAAACATATTATTACTGGTCAGACTGTGAGTTTACAGTCATGTCTTTATGTCTTTGATCTATAGCCCAGCCTACATGTTTTAAATCTTCCTATTTTTCAGTTGCTGCCTCCTGTGTTTTTCCCCATCAGATTAAATCTGAACAAATATATTATTGTATATAATTAATATAATGTAGCCTAATGTATCTACAGCCTGATACACAGTCAGATTCCACCACTTTATCTTCATTAAAAATTATGTAAGTCTGATGATGAATAAACGGACAACACTGAATAAAACTTTTTATTAACTTTATGGTTAACTTATTTACACTTTCCTCGCTCTGACTCAGGCTCTTCTTTAAAAGATAAACGTACACTGTCTGCTACACATGTATTAATATCTCTACATCCACTGGATTAAAATGGAGGCGCTGTCTTTTATTTACCTGTTGCCATGGTGAATCGTGGAGTCCGAGCTCCATTGATGATGGCTTTTTATTGTTGGCTTAACTCAGAGTGAACATACTCAGAGTTGACTGAACTAACTCAAATCAGCTGTTCTGGAACCGGTAACTGAGAGTTTCCCATCTCAGGGTAAATCAACTCAGAGTTCAGGGTTAGACTCAGGGTTTGTTGAACCTCCTACCTGGAATATCCCTCTGGGAATTGCGTCTGTTTGCATAGGCGTTCCCCAGGCCCAGCGGGCTTGGACCCCTAATAAACAGTACAATTTCAATAGGGTCCTCCACGGACAACTTGCAGTCATCTCTCGGGCCCAATAATAAACAGCGCTATTTTAATAGGATCCCACGTCGCTCAGACCCTAATAATAATAATAAATAATAATAAACAGCGCAATTTCAGTAGGGTCCTATGGACGACTTGCAGATGTCGCTCAAACTCTAATCAGAATAATAATAAACAGCGCGATTTCAAAAGGGTCCTACGCGGACGACTTACAGTCGTCGCTTGGGCCCGAATAAACATATCAAAAACAATAGGAGTCCTCTGCCTATGTGCTTGGTCCCTAATAATATTGAAAACAAGTCTTATTAAATATATGGTGTGTAATATTACATGGTCTTTATGTGGTATATAAATTGTGAGAGATAATGTTGAAATGTGAGTCTTTCTTCATCCTGTTCGGCTGCTCCAGGCAGCAGTACTGTGTTTTTAAGAACATCAAAATCAAAATAACAGTTGAATTGACCACAGTGGCCCTCTGGCATTTCCACAAATCTATGGCAAATACCTTAATGAGTTCATCTGGAACTCCAGCTTGCAACAGATAGATATACATTTTTAAACCTGTGATCACAGGTCACTTAGATAAGTTGCTTTGTTTTAAGGGAACAAGAGCCTTAAAGGTTGTATCTTGCTGTTTTGTATCACCCAAAAAAGCAAGGAGGACATGAACGTGGGGTGTAGAAAGAAGGAAGGAAGGAAAGTGTGTGTGAACCAGGCCAGCTAATGCAACAGGCTGAGGAAAAAACCCTCAGCTGCCAAACTAAGTAAAATTGTGGGACTCATGATCAGTGGTGGACCCCCAGGGTCAACCGGTGCTTGTGACAGCAATCGTGAGTTAAGTTGTAGAGACCTCCTATTTAAGCATCTGATATGCAGCCCAGTGGGGAGGAACAATGATGTAGATGGGAGTTCAAGTGTTTTAGAGGAGTTTTAAAACAAAGCAAGAAAAATATGTATTATACAACACAATATGCCAGAACGGGTCAACAACACTATTTGTGTCTGTTCTGTCCACCACTGCATGGATTTAACATTTAACAAAATAGGACAGACTATAGCAGGCAGGTGTACTTTAATCTGCAATGTCAGTCGGAATGGAAAAGGTTCAGACAGGCTCCCTGAGGCTCAAGATGACCAAGACCAGACTTGCTTTATAGGTGACAACCAGTAGACAGGGACCTGAGGCAATGCGCATGCATGCATGTACGCATGCACGCATGCACGCATGCACGCACGCACGCGCACACACACACTTGCTCAGGTTAAGTATGTGCTGCACTAAATTATCTGCCAAACACACACACACACACACACACACACACACACACACAGACAGACAGACAGACAGACAGAGTGCTTTACCTAACCTCAAAGCTGGGATGTTTCCTTTCTGATATTCAGACTGAAGACCACCTGCCTCCTTACACATAATCATAAATGTCCTTCTGTGTCCTTTACAATTCAGTAACCCTAAAGTAGCTACTCCTGAATGGTGTGTCATGGTTGTGACGATGCCGTGGTCCTGCCTGATGCCTCCTACTACTGCTGTTATTATTAGTCATACTTCTACTGTTATTTTACACATATGATTATTATTGTCACATACATACATTATCATATATTAATATATACTTACTACATATTGTACCACAATTACTGTTGTTATTATTATAATATTATAACTTCCATTAATGTTATTGTAGCTACTATATCTCTCCCTGGCTCTGTCTCTCTCTGTCTCAGTTTCTCTCTCTATCTCTGTCTCTCTTTATGTATGATTTTGTGATTTGGATTACTGCAAATTTATTACATTGATCTATTCTGTTGGTTATCACCATGTTCAAACATAAGGATGTCCATTGGTGCACGTGGCACCAGGACAGCCTAGGTCGCAGGTCAATGATGTAGTCGTATCATTTGACCTGCGGCCATATGTTTTGGACACTCGGGTGAAGAGAGGAGCAGAGCTTTCAACCGGTCACCACCTGGTGGTGAGTTGGATCAGATGGTGGAGGGATTACATCACCCGGCTGGCCTGGGAACGCCTCGGGGTTCCCACGGAGGAGCTGACGGAAGTGGCGGGGGAGAGGACTGTCTGGGCTTCTTTGCTGAGGCTGCTGCCCCCGCGACCCGGACCCGGATAAGCGGAGGAAGACGAGTCGAGACGAGTCGAGACGAGACGAGACGAAATCTATTTTGTACGACACCTATTGCACATTTGTCCATCCTGGAAGAGGGATCCCTCCTCAGTTGCTCTTCCTGAGGTTTCTACCATTCTTTTTCCCCATTAAAGGATTTATTGGGGGGAGTTTTTCCTTATCTGCTGTGAGGGTCCAACGGACTGAGCGATGTCGTATGCTGTAAAACCCCCTGAGGCAAATTGTGATTTGTGATATTGGGTTTTACAAATAAAATTGAATCGAACTGAACTGGGGCGGCACGGTGGTGTGGTGGTTAGCACTCTTGCCTCACAGCAAGAGGGTTGCCGGTTTGATCCCGGGTGTGGGAGCCCTTCTGTGCGGAGTTTGCATGTTCTCCCCGTGTCAGTGTGGGTTCTCTCCGGGCACTCCAGCTTCCTCCCACAGTCCAAAGACATGCAGATTGGGGACTAGGTTAATTGGTGACTCTAAATTGTCCGTAGGTGTGAATGTGAGTGTGAATGGATGTCTGTCTCTATGTGTCAGCCCTGCGATAGTCTGGCAACCTGTCCAGGGTGTACCCTGCCTCTTGCCCGATGTCAGCTGGGATAGGCTCCAGCCCCCCCGTGACCCTCAAGAGGATGAAGCAGTTAGAAGATGAATGAATGAATGAATGAACGAACTGAACTGAATTAAAATATAAAGATTACCCTCAAGCTTAAACTGCTGTCTGAAACTCCTCAATATTTCTTTTGTTTGGCTTGCAGCAATATTTTTTCATAGAATGCAGGTCAGATGTAGTAGTGATGCAATATTAATAAATATTAATAGCTAAAATATGTAACGATTAATGATTCAATATTATGCAACAAAACACATAAATTGGTACCACAGATGAAGGGAGAGTGATGCCACTCAGCTTTCACTATCAGCAACATATAGTTAATTTCAAACAACGGCATGCAACCTTAAATTTCTTGGATGCCACCCTTATTTTAGATCAAATGGGAAAAAAATTAAATTAATTACTTGGATCACATAATATCATGGCAACTACAAGTGAACTCTTAAATTGTGAACAGTGACTCTACATTTGTGTGGACACAAATCAAAGGATCAAGTTTGATCAGGTTTATAAACAAGATATTTATTGAACTACTAACTACAAGGCTAAATGCTAATTTGACAAAGAAGTGGATAAATAAGGGAAAGAATAAATTAATTAGCACAACTGATACAATGATGAACCATTTCCAAATGACAGACAATTGTGTAAACCAGGTACAGTGAATGACATCTCTGATATTTCCAATGAAATTGATTTAATACATTAATGCATCATCTTGCATCAAGCTCATTAACAAGGGTTAGTGTCATCTTCATGTAGGCCATGGACGATGTGAGCCACTTGGATGTACTTATTCGGTCCATGTGACTAGTCTGGGTCAGTTCCAGTGCAACAAACCCGACTTGGGTTCTTTTCCTCCATCTCTCTCTGTAGGAAAGCAGCTTAGTGGTGTAAGTCAGATTGACTTTCAAAGTATTTTCTTTCATTAATTAGTTGCTGGATGCCAGCATTTCAGCATGCCTGGTGCAGTCCAGGAATGCAGAGTAATTTCTAGGCCAAGCATCCTGCTGGCCAGAGTTTTGCATCTCAGGGTTGTGGACAGAAGAGGAGGAATTGTTATTCTAACTTCTTTTTAATCAACTTCTATGAAGGGGCATGGTGACAATGGTATCAGCAACGCAAAAGTCTGCTCCTCCCCCTTCTCCATTTTATTATGTCATGCTAATTTCTTCCCCAATAAATTAATAAAGTTTACTACAACTTTGAATATCAAGTGTTTGAAAGCATGATACTTTCTGCTGATGATCAATACCAAGCACCTATGAAAAACAGGACATCATCTTCTCAGTTGGCTGTTGAAACTAAAAATTACAGATTGCATTTAAGATTTAGAGCCACCAACATGTTTCTGTGAGTTTGTGTGTCAGCAGCTGTCAGGCACACCTGGCAGACCACAGAGAGACATGCACACAGAACACACAGAAGAGAGGTGTTTTCGTGGAGATCTAACTTATAATATTACAGTACGTTACAATATGTATTTGACAGTCATAATCACAAAAGTAGCAACAGTAGTATAACTAATGAAGGCTGTAGTAGTATGTTATAGATGGAAAACACTGATATATAATGTGTAGATGCTGTTTAAAATGGAGATTCTGCCCCTGTCATGTCTGCATTTAAGATTTAGACACGCACACACCAACATGTCTCTGGGAGTTTGTGTGTCAGCAGCTGTCAGGCGCACCTGGCAGACCACAGAGAGACATACACACAGAACACGTAGAAGAGAGGTGTTTTAGTGGAGATCTAACTTATAACATTACAGTACGTTAAAATATGTATTTGACAGTCATAATCACAAAAGGAGCAACAGTAGTATAACTAATAAAGGCTGTAGTGGTATGTGATAGATGGAAAACACTGATATATAATGTGTAGATGCTGTTTAAAATGGAGATTCTGCCCCTGTCATGTCTGCATTTAACGGTTGCCATGGAAATTAACGAGGCGCACCTGGGAGAGGAGCAGAGAGAGACACACAGAACACAGAGGAGAGCTGTATTAGTGGAGATCTAACTCCTCAAACTAGTTCTTCCTATTCCCAAACTGTTGGTCCTATCATCAAAATAACGTGATGGTGAGAGAGATACACTTCTCGTGAACGCATATGTCATTTTTTGTGTTTGTAGAGTCAAAAATGTGATCATACTCGCGAGTTACACATGTGGTGCCCCATAGCTGTTTTCCAGAAATTTCTCTTCTCAGTTTACATTGGAGTGAATGAGCAAAACATTGCTATTCCCTTCACTTTGGAGCCACAGAGCAAAAATGTGTAAGAGATTCAATGGGGTTATTGTTTTGACCAGGACAAATTTTCCTACGTTTTGTGTATGTAGAGTGAAAATTGTGGCTTTGTCCGCGAGTTAAAGACAAAAGTTTTAGACGATTTTAGAGCCCCTCTCCACTCTAGGTGTTGATGTCACCACTCTAGGTCTGTCCCATAGGGACCCATTATAAATGCTGAGGAGAGCATGATTTGCATGCTCCTAACAAGTCTGAATATATCAAAAAGTATGAATGGGATATGAATGATGAATACGTGTAAGAATGTCGAGAAGATAAGGAACATTTTGCAGGTGGAATGGTGTTTTTACGTGAAAGTATGAATGAGGAGATAGGAATTCCAAATGCCTGAAGAAAACTTCCACCACCCCTTTCATTTGAATGGGGAAAATTTTCTAGAAACGTTGCATATTTTGGAAAGTATGATTGTTATGAAAAAATTGAATACATGCAATCCATTCTAAATAGAGATGAATATTTCTGCATTTGAATATGTTGAAGTATGTTGAAGTAGTTGAGCGGCAAAAAAGTGGGTGAAATAATAATAATAACAAAGAAGGTAGAAGAACATAGGTGTGTCATTCACACCCAATAAAGAATGTAGAAGAACATAGAGTGTGAATGTTAAGAATGTAGAAGAACATAGGTTGTAAATGCTGTTGCATTAACACCCAATTAGAAAATGCATTTCCTGCGGAACATGCGTGTGGATGCTGAATGCTGAAATGAATTCAAGACCATGGCTTAAAATGCATGAAAGAAAATGCTGAAAGTGCAGAAATATCAATCAAATTGCCACAAACATCAGAAAAATCCTTACAGAGCTGAACGTTTTGACGGTTGAAAGGTTTCTGTAGCTGTAGGTATGTAGAAGTAGTGATCAATCAAAAGATGTACAAGTGCTGCATACTACATGTACTACAGTTACTGAGCATGATGTGTGTATAATATTGTATGTACTTAGAATATGTTTCAATATCTATTTAACATTCATAATCTTAAAACTATCAAAAGTAGCATCAGTAGTACAGGCTGTAGTAGCACATGACAGACAGCTAACACTGATACATACTGTTAACATGAAATGATGCCACAAACTTGACCCCATCAACTACATTCCACTTCAAATGCATGCAGAAGTTGGTGAAGCTACCTTATGAACGCTGTGAAGCTACATCTAATGGCATCCGTGTGGCGGCATGGCAACTATCGATCCCTCGCCACCAAATACGTTTAGCTTTTTGATGGCTTCATTTACCTCATATCCTCAAGAAAATTGATACACAGGTCAAGAATTGTGGAATATTGTCATGTAAATATGTTCAGGGTGGGACAAATATAAATCGTGTCAAGTTTGGTGGACAACGGACCACTTACTCCAAATTTATAGCAATTTCCTGTTTCATAGCGAGACATCAAAAGTAAACCCTCTGCAGCGCGCATAGATACTAATGATATGTCATGTTTGTGAACATCAAATATAGACCACAGCATTGAAATTTCAGGTGAATGCAAAGATAAGTGTCTGGTAAGAAGTACTTCCTTTCACCACTAGGTGGTGCTATGACTATCACGGAATATTGTCATTTAAATGTGTTCAGGGTGGGACAAATATGAATCATGTCAAGTTTGGTGGACAACGGACCATTTACTCCAAATTTATAGCAATTTCCTGTTTCATGGTGAGACATCATGGACCACAGCATTGAAATTTCAGGTTAATCCAAACATAAGTGTCTGATAAAAAGTTCTTCTTTTCAACACTAGGTGGCGCTATGATTGTCAGGCAATATGGTAATGAAAATGTGTTCAGGGCGGGACTAATATGAATCACGTGAAGTTTGGTGGAGATTGGACCATTTATGCCAGAGCTTTTTCATGGCGAGACCTCAAGATTCAACACTTGGCAGCGGGCGCGCCATTCAACATTGGGCAAATCCTGTGATAACTTTTGGTCACAACATAGTCACGCTTACATACACTAAGTTTGGAGCCAATCTGATTAAATCTGTTGGACAAGTTTGTTAATTTACAAGCCCTGGAAATGCAGGGCCTACTGGCAACAGAATACTACTTTATACATTCTTTGATGTCCCTCTTCTAGCAGGTTAATCAGACCCACCTCAAACTTGCTGGTCTAAGTCCTTAGACCTTGATGATGCTTAAAAATGAAGCTTCTGAGTTTTCATCAAACGCTGTCACCGTGGCGCCGCCTTGTTCGCCATCAAACACGATGTTGTTTTGAAGGGACAAGGGATGCTTGAAAACTCACCAAACGTGGCATACACGTCACGGGTCGCAAGTCCTATTGTCTGATGTGATTTTTGTGCTTTGATGCACCAAGGTGCCTCTAGCATAACCGTAAATCTGAAGCAACAGCTTTCCAGAGTTCATATGGAACTCCCACATATTTCAAACAGAACCTAATGTCAGCTAGCTGTCATGTATTAGCTAATGTTAGCACTCGATCCAGTGGACCTCTGCCAGATACAGCATAGCTACAGTTAAAACTTAACTTTAACCAGCCTGGTTCTATGCGAAGAAATAACAGCAAACAGAGACATACTTCACTTACTTGCTCTTTGGGAGTTCCAGGTGAATTTTTGGAAGCAATTGCCATAGCTGTGTGGTATTGCCTGAGGCTTTGGATTGAACTGTGGGTCAGGCTGAGTGACATTGTCTCCTTAGTTTGCAAATCATATGTAAATCACACTCTCCATGACCTTTTCCCTCAAACCCCTCCCCTCCATGCCAAAACAGTGGTAGGATGTTGAAACTGAAATACACTGACTGTCCTAAAAAATACCACAGAAAACAAAAAGAAAAGTATGTACCTGTATGTGTTACATTTAAAATGATATAACTTAGTACCATGTTTTTAGTGTGGTTTAAGGTTTTCCCCAAACAATAATGAATACTCATAGTTCCAGTCCCCTTTGTGGCCATGAAATCCTTAGCCATAATGGATACATTCAATCAGTAGTGATGGATCGATTCACTTTCAGTATGCTAGTAAAGGGTTAACCTCAGCACAGAAAGCTTTCTATTCAATATGCGAACTTAAAGCATCACAACAAACACACAGGAGAAGCTTTATGCATTTCGCTGCACTCTAGATGACCCTTATTACACACAAACACTTAACAGAGCTGCCACAACATCCATCTGTCCCACAGACCAACATCAGTGTGTGGAAGCCACATATCTGCCTATTTTCTGGGAGCAACCAGATGCAGTACAAGACTGATTGGTTGACAATCACTGCAATAGACACTGTAAATTCAGGTGGCAGGCATTGTAAATGCATGTGGCAGAATCAACAGAGCAATTCCATTCATGAGTCAACAACTACCAATTGAAGCTTTATGGATTAACATGAAACAGTTAGTTCTGACCAAGTATGTGTATGAAATCACAGGGACTTTTAACTAAACTAATCACTCTGCTTTATGTTCTAAACTATAAATTACATTAATGGTCAATCACTATCTCATGTTGTCTTAGATTGTAACCACAATTATAAACATATTTCCAGAAATTACATTTGACTTGAATAATGCTGCCATGGAGATAGTAGTTTTGTGAACTACTACCCACTGACTCTGACCATTTAGTGTCTTTGTCCACAGAGGGAAGCCGTCAACCAGCCAAACTGCCTTCATCAGACTTACTGAGAGCAGACATTTACTGAAACAAAATATTTTTCATTTCTCTAAGGAGAAAAAAACAACATTGTTTGTGTTTAATGTGATTCATTGATTTTCATTTACCAACCCACTCTAGTGAATAAGGGGAATCTGCCACCCAAAGACACACAGCTTATCAATGTACATACAGTTAATGTTGAAAACACATATATAGCAAGATATTTGATTTGAACAGTTGTTTGTCCACAATGTGCTTCAGTAAAAGCAACAGAAAGAGACTCATAGCATGAAAAAAAAGGGAAAAAAAATAGGGAATCTCTGCAGGGAGTTATCAGGGAGACAACTAAAGTCTTTAGCTGAGGCATGAGTTGAAAATGATGTGAGACTGTGTAATTTCTGTCAAGCAACATTTATTAAATGTGTGGAGTGCCCTACCTTGCTTATGTGTAGTAGGCAATAGTTCAGTCCCATCACTTGTGGAACCATTTGTGTTGGTGGAGCCAAATACATGATTAAATAAACATTAAATTAAATAACAAATTATAATCTGTCATTGCTTACTACCATAAGATAATAAATAGTGCTTGTAGACAATTTGCTTGAACAGCTTCAACAGCAGTAAACAGTGTTGCCTCTTTTGGTGATGTTCTTTAGTGTAACAATCACTCAGACATTTAATGTGCCGTTACATTGTGACCTTGGTTCTCTGAGTGAGGAGATTTGTGCCGGTCACTGACTCAGAGTGATTTGAACCCACAAGCATGACAAGAAACATTCAGTTCAATTCAAAGTCCAAAAGGTTTAATCCAACAAACAGGCAAGGGTCACAACCAGGAGATCAATCAGAAAAGGCAAACTTAACCGACAGGGGTGAAGCAGGGAATCAGAGTCCAGGTAATAAAGGTTAATATTTCCAGAGGAAAAAAGTACAAGACAACAGCTTTCATTAAAGATCAGTCAGATATAATCAGGGCTTCACATCTGTACAGATGTTATTTTAAGAATCCTCACATCCCACTGACCACAACTACTTCAATAATTAAAACAGCCCAGTGTAATATACAGTAGACTGTATAGTTTATGATGATTATATTTAGTCTCTGACAACTAAACGTCACAATCAGTCACACAGCATGATTTCTGTTAACAGAAGAAACCTCCAGATCAGACAAATAGAATTTAAATCTCTGAATTTCAAGACAAATTAAAAGTTTATCTAAAACGTCATATTATTGAGTCAACCTCTAAACAAATCAGCTGTTAAAGAGGCAACAGATAGCATTTTTTCCTAAATATATCATTATGAAAATAATGTGGGTTGCACAAGGCCACAGTACTGCCACAGTAAAATCAGATTATCAGCATTTACATAGGTTACTTAGTGGCTTTGCAATCTTTGTAATAAGCTTCTGCCACAGGGAGAGAAATTTCACAGAAAATAATCTGCTTTACGGCAGGAAACACATCATGTATTGCGAAACTGGTCAGTCAGCCAATCAGGGATTGGAGCAGGTCCTTATAAAGAGTTGGGCATGAGATAGTTGAGTCACGAGCACAATGGCAGATGGACAAAGTTTGGAAACAAGTGAAAAACGGCCTAGCGAGAGAAAACGAGCTCCTCTGTCTGAGGAGGCAAAGAAGAGCAAAAAGGAGAGTGATAAAAGAAGAGGAATAACAAGAGTAAACCTCAGTCAGGTGTTCAAGAGATGGAGGGAGCTCCGTGACCAAAGAGGCTTCAAAATCGATGTCCAGCTAGCTTTCTTTCTAATGGATCAGTAAGTAACACAGCGAAATGTTAGCTAGATGAGAGAGGACTGTAACAAGTTACTGTACTAGCTGCTAGTTAACTCCTAGCTGGCCAGCATCGCAAATTGCCGCAACCAGGGACCAGGTAGCTAGTGTTAGTCGGCTGACATCCTCGTTGCCATTCTACGGCAGCCCTCGGACAGTGAGACTCAGGAGCATCAAAATCAGTTAACGTTAGTCCACACAGCTCTCCCAAGCTGGCCTGGAGAGCAGGGAGATCATGTCGGTCACTGGCCATAAATGTGAGGGCAGCCTTCGCAGCTACAGGGCACCCAGCATCTCCAACCGGGAGAAGTAGAGTAAAATCCTCTCCTCCGCTCCTGTTTGTCTGGTGAACGCCTTGTCCTCTGTCAATGTACTCTGCCAGCAATTTAATAATAATGATGCCAGTTGTAACATTTGAATGTTTTAGTGGTAAGCCATGTTCTAAGCGGGATAATGTATAGTGAGCTGGTGACTGTTGAAAAGTAACTCGTTGGGGTTCCATTCCATTATTTTTCAACTGTCACCGGCTCACTATACATTATCCCGCTTAGAACATGGCTACTAGCCGGACAGCCTGCCTGACCATGGACACCGTCAAAATTTTGCACTTCAGGTCTCTCAGACAGGCCTAAACGTCCTGTTCTGCTTTGGAACAAGAAAGTTGCGTGAATAAAACCCTGCCTGCCGATCTCTTCCTTCACTTCCCTGATAGCTGACTTCACCATGAGAGTGAAGACTTCTGAGCGTAAGACCTCCCTGTGCTGGTGGTCTGCAATAATGGAAAATGCAGCCACCCTCATCAGAGGAGCGCCACGGAACTCAAAACAATACTTCTGGATCATTGTTGAAACAACCCAGGGGTCTGCCCCCAGAGCCTCCCATGCTGTCTGAGGGCAAAGGAAGTCTAGGGGTGATATCGTGTTAGGTGATGTCACTTCCAGGTCTTCTGCCCCATTTAGACTTGCTGCACCATGCTGCATCCAGCCGGCCCGCGGATCTTCCTGCCCCCAAGCAGGTTGAGATTGTCTTTAGTTAGGAGTAGTAATCATAGCAGTAAAAAAAAGCAAAAGCAATGTTTGCAAATTGCTTTGGTGAAATAGACACCGGATCTTCATTTAGAACAGGCTGGATTTAAAGCAGGCCTTTGTTCTAATTTCACCTGTTCCCTGGTTATTTTTGTTGACACAAAAATTGTTGACACTGCCCACCTACCACATGGAATAATGACACTTGAGTGGTCCACACTTGTTTCCCAGATATGACCCACAGCCTATTCATAATGCTACATATCAACCAAGAGCTGACCAAATACATTAGAACTCACTCAAATGGGAGCCACAGTGAGCTCTCAGACTTACCTAGAACTGGTTTACAGTCTATGACCTTGTTTAGCCTGCACACATAAGGAGTCACAACCAAACCATGATAAAGTTTTATGTCAAATATGAACAAATAGAATAAAACAGAACTGGTCTGAATTTGTGGCTACATGCCATAATGGTACCCCCAGATACTGTGTTGAATGGTGACATGTCAGTGGTCCAGTCTTGTTGGGACTCATCTGGGGGTCTAAGATGAAGAAACCTACTGAAGAATTGAAGAAACTATCAGACACGAGAAACAACTGGTGAACGGTAGAGGACTATGATTTTTTATTTTTTTAACCTGTGAGACAAAACAAAATTCAGGCAAAATCAGTGGATGATTGAAAAACGTGAAAATGGTGCAACAGTGGAGAAGCTGTAAACGGTCACTCCAAACAAATCTTGCCTGGGCCCAGCATCATGGCTTGTCTTCTTGTGGCCCTTTAAGAAATGCACAAAAGAACGTTTTGTTGACTCAGTAAAGCAGTACTGTGGTAACTGAATATGGTGGCAGTGAAGTGCAAAACACAAAACCTTATCAAAAACAAAAACAAAAAAGGCCTTGTAAAATGATATAAGTTATACAATATTGTGTTGATGTCTTTCAAAACTTAAATCCATAGTCTGTTTTTAATTACAATTAATCTGAAGCTAGAGTTGATATTATGTCTGATCACTGACCCAATATCTGCTTGCTCAACCTCATTATGTTCAGACAAAAATGAAAGATTGTATTGATAACAAGCAAAGTAAGCTGGAGTAAAGCAGATTCATCAAACACTCAGACAAACTTCACATTTAACCTAAAAACTTAGTTTGGCTTAGTTTAGCAGTTAATGATGTCTTTCACTCACTCTCGGTCTCCGTTGTGTTTAGCTATTTCCCTGCTTTCCTGATAGCGTTAGCACTAGTCAGCTGCCACGCTAATGTTCCTACTCTTCTCCGTGAACCTGGCGGGTATGGAAGCGAATCGTGACTAATATTTAAATTAAAATGTATTTGCAGAAATGCTTTTTCATTTTAAGATTGTGGCTGCATTATTTGACTCATAAATAAAATTAATCATCAATCATCCTATTTGCATTTTAATTTTCTTCTTCAAGACTGCTCATTCTTTTACGTAATTAAAATGAAAAAGAAAAAGTCATTTGAGATTTAATTTTCAGAATATGCCCTAGCAAATAGATACCAAAATTCAATATGAAATGTAAAATTTGAAAATTAAAATGCATTTACAGAAATGCTTTTTCATTTTAAGAATGTGGCTGCATTATTTGACTCATAAATAAAATTAATCATCAATCATCCTATTTGCATTTTACTTTTCTTCTTCAAGACTGCTCATTCTTTTACTTAATTAAAATGAAAAAGAAAAAGTCATTTGAGATTAACTCCGTAACTCAATGAACAGTCCATGAAAAAATTATTTTTTCCAGCAGATATCTTAGTTACAACATGATTGAGCTAGCAAAGCAGTTTTGTGTTGCTATGTGTGGTATTTATTCAGTTTTGGGAAATGACGATGTTCAGAAAGCACAATCTCAGGGAGCGCCATGATCTGTGATGCATCCATATATCAAATGTGCACACCGCCCCCTACTGTATTAGATGGGTAGCACCATGGTCAGCTGAAGAAGAGCGGCTCCTGACGTCACTCTCCTGCACCGCTCAGATTGCCAAATCATTTTTGAATTATGGTCACTATTTTGCAGGGCAGACCACGAAAATGAAATAGCAATGTCTTCTTTGTTTTTGATTATGGCATAAAATGTGCAGTCTTGAAGAAGAAAATGCAAATGCAATAGGATGACTGATAATTAATTTTATTTATGAGTCAAATAATGCAGCCACATTCTTAAAATGAAAAAGCATTTCTGTAAATGCATTTTAATTTTCAAATTTTACATTTCATATTGAATTTTGGTATCTATTTGCTAGGGCATATTTTGAAAATTAAATCTCAAATGACTTTTTCTTTTTCATTTTAATTAAGTAAAAGAATGAGCAGTCTTGAAGAAGAAAATTAAAATGCAAATAGGATGATTGATGATTAATTTTATTTATGAGTCAAATAATGCAGCCACAATCTTAAAATGAAAAAGCATTTCTGCAAATACATTTTAATTTAAATATTAATCACGATTCGCTTCCATAGATGGGCTCACATGAATGTACATGAATGCGCAGCCAGTCTGGCTTGTAAACAAGGGGCTGGAGATCAACACAGAGAGAGGGTGTGTGTGTGAGGTCATGCTATACTCCAGATGAAATTACACCTCTAGTTCTTCACATAGCAATTTTTTAATTCCTTCAATCTAGAAATGATGAATTTCGCTTATTGCCCCTTTAACTAACTCATTCATGTGAGTGGCTCCACATCAGCATTTACTTCATCCAGCAGCTCCAACATGTCTGATAGTGTCTAAATTATTATTATTTTTCTTCTGTCATTCCAAAAAGGTAAACACGAGTGAGAAACAGATTGTTAGTTCTACAGGAGGAAATGGTGTTAATTTTTATAAATCATGCCAAGGTAAGTATTATACTCCATGGCAACATGGCTGAGGCTCTCAGTTGGAAACAACTCCATCCCACATATTAAACCTGCTACATATAAAGTTGGAGATGACAATGAGTCAGCTAGCCTCACTCGCGCAAATGCTGTGTAGTTACACCGGTCGGCCACATGATCGAGCTGAAGACCATGAATGCAGCAGAAAAGGGACAAGTTTGAGGTTAGATAGATGACAGCTAAAGACACAAAAGTTAATCCACTCATGTTAACATTAGATATATGTTTTTGTGTTTGATAGGGGGCTCTTTCATTCCACCTCACTTTACCTGTTATCAATGGAAAGAAACGCATTTCTAGTTTCAAATGAAGTTGGACATAACAATGGAGAGCAGGGAGACACCATGTATCAACAAAATTTATTTCAGCTGTTTCAGCATATTCATGACTTTATTTTGTAGATAGAATACAACACTAAAGTCAAACAAACACAGTTTGAAGCATTGAAGATGTGTTTCTAACTGAGATGAGATTTCCCTACTTTTCAGACGCTTGTACTGGCTTTTCAGAAAGGCAACGAGTGACAATTCCAGTTACAGTTTACATTAAAGATGCAAACAGCTGTGATTGGGCCCTCGCTCTCCCATGCAACCGTGGGGGCCTGAGCCATGTGGGGGCTGTGGCACAAAGCGAGAAGGGACAAAAAACCTGGCAGAAGCGAAAAAACGCAATATTTCGTTTATCCACCAGGTGGCGCTACGAGCATAACCAGATGTGGGCAGGTGCGTTCATGGGTGGACCCTCATCACACATGAAATTTCGAGCAAATCAGACAGTGCATGAAGGATTTATACCAAGTTGATGTTCCGTGGCGAAGGATGAAAAGTCGCCATCGCCGCCGCAGCAGTCTGCAACATGACAGGACACGTGTGTCACTGTGGAGATTCATCAACTTGATCGTCACGTGGCCACAAAATGTAGTTGATCAGGTCAGGAGCTTGAGGTTGGTGTTTGTCAGTGTAAAAGATGGCATTTCCTGTTTCCACATTTTTAAGCATCATCAAGGTCTAAGGACTTAGACCAGCAAGTTTGTGGTGAAAGTTCGCCGCCAGGCCGTGGCCACGCCCTTTGACGAAAACTCACAGTTTCCACAATAAAGCATCATCAACGTCTTATGACTTTTTTCACCAAGTTTGAAGTGGATCTGGTCAAGTCTGTAGGAGATGTTCATTAAAGTCTTAAACATGACATTGTGTTCAGGGCGGGACAGTCATCAATCCTGTGAAGTTTGGCCAAAATTGGACCATGTGTGCTGGAGTTACAAACTACTGCGAGACCCCTAACTTTGATGCCATCCCACGGTCACATGCATTGGACGAAAACTCAAGCTTTTGAAAGCTTTTCATCTTCAAGGTCTTGGGATGGGACAGACCAAGGTTTGAAGTCAATCGGATGAAATCTCTAGGACTAGTTAGTTCATTTATGACCTCTGGAAATGGCCAAAACTGCACCAAAATTGCACAGTAAATTCAAAATGGCTGACTTCCTGTTGGGTTTAGAGCATGCCTCCAAGAGGCTTTTTTGTGTGTCTCTGGCCGTTACAGAAGCCTGCCGAGTTTCATACATGTAGGTTAAACTAGCTTCAGGGGCTGTTTCCTCAAACTTTTGTAGGGGGCGCTACTGAGCCATTTTTTGGAACCCGCACACGAGACCCTTGAAACATCAAATTTTTAACCAGTTCTGAGATGCGTGCAAAGTTTCATGAGTTTTCGGGTATGTTAAACCTGCCAAAAAGGCAATTCATTTGGAGGAATAATGATAATAGTAATAATAACAATGATAATAATTAAAGCTGCAAGCAGCATTGAACGGGCCCTCGCAGTCCGACGCATCGCTGAGAGCGAGCGACTGCCCACCCCCGCGATTGCTGAGTGGAGGTCACGTTGCTTTAGTCTGTCGGACGTCGTCTGTCACGTAAGGCCCGCTTCCTGCTGGAATGACACATTTCACATTTTGTATCACTTCCTCTTTCCTCTAGAGGGAGTTGGAGAGCGCACTAATTTCCACCATGTTTTTATACATCAAATATACACCGCAGCATTTAACTTTCACATAAATCAAAAGATAAGTGTTTGACACCTACTTCCTGTCACCACTAGGTAGCACTATGAGTATCAGGAAAAATGGTCATATAAATGTTTTCAGGGCAGGACTAATATGAATCATCTGAAGTTTGATGGAGATCAGAACATTTACGGCATAAATATAGCAATTTCCTGTTTCATGGTGAGACATCAAAAGTAAACCCTCTGCAGCGTGCTTAGACACTAATGATATGTCACGTTTGTGTACATCAAATATAGACCACAGCACTGAAATTTCAGGTGAATCCAAAGATAAGTGTCTGATAAGAAGTACTTCCTTTCACCACTAGGTGTCGCTATGACTATCATGGAATTTTGTCATACAAATGTGTTCAGGGTGGGACAAATATGAATCATGTCAAGTTTGGTGGACAACAGACCATTTTATTGCCAGTAGGGGGTGCTATGTTTATCTCTCATTATTGACATATAGATGTGTTCAGGGTGGGACTGTCATCAGTCCTGTGAAGTTTGGCCAAAATTGGACCATGTATGCTGGAGTTATAAACTACTTCCTGTTTAGTAATGAGACCCCTAACTTTGACGCCATCCCACGGTCACACGCATTGATGAAAACTCAAGCGTTTGATAACTTTTCATCTTCAAGGTCTTGGGATGGGACAGACCAAGGTTTGAAGTCAATTGGATGAAATCTCTAGGACTAGTTCGTTCATTTATGACCCCTGGAAATAGCCAAAAATGCACCAAAATTGGCTGACTTCCTGTTGGGTTTAGAGCATGCCTCCAAGAGGCTTTTTTGTACGTCTCTGGGTGTTACATAAGCCTGCCGGGTTTCATACATGCAGGTTAAACTAGCTTCAGGGGCTGTTTCCTCAAACTTTTGTAGGGGGCGCTACTGAGCCAGTTTTTGGAACCCGCATCCGAGACCCTTAAAATATTAAAATTTTCACCAGTTCTGAGTGCAAAGTTTCATGAGTTTTCGGGTATGTTAAGCCTCCCAAAAAGGCAATCCATTTGGAGGAATAATAATAATAATAATAATGAAATCTATGCAGCTGACAAACAAAACTCAAAGGCATGTTTTGGTGTTGGCTGGTTGTTTAATATTTATATTATATGTGTTTCATTCTAACTCAAGGCTGTAATGTTAAATAATCAAAATTCGCTGCGACAAAACAGATCCCCCATTCGCCAGTAGGAAGCGCAGTGAGTGTGAATCTTGATTAACACCTAGTTGTCCTCTAGACACGTAGCCAAGTGTTCATTTGAAATCTTAGGTCTATTGGAGTAAGCATGTGTAAGTTACAACAACTTCCTGTGTAATGGCAAATAATCGAAATTCTCTGTGTCTCAATGGCCGGGTTGATTTGCATGTAGATGTTATCCAGACATGTCACAGAGTAATCCTGTGAAATTTGAAGCTGATTGGACAAAGTATGTGGGAAGTAGCACTTCAAAGTCTAAAACTTGTCATTTCCTGTCACCAGCAGGGGGCGTTTTGAGAAAGAGGGAATTTTTTTAATGTTGCCGTGTTGAAGGCGGGACTATGATCATACCCAGCAAGTTTGGTGCCGATCGGACCTATCACGCCCAAGTTATAGCACTTTCGTTTTTCATGGCGAGGCATCAAAATTCGCCACACTGCCATGGTAACGCCTTACGAGATACGCGCAATCTTTTAATAACTTTTAATCATCAAATGGTCTAGTTGCAGCATGCCAAATTTGAAGCTGATCCAATGAACCATGTAGGAGGAGATAGCTCAGAGAGAACACTTGCAAATCGCCAAAATCAGAATATTCAATTCAAAATGGCTGACTTCCTGTTGGGTTTAGCCTATGGGTCCAAGAGACTTTTTTGTGCGTCTGGGTGTGATACATGTGTGTACCGAATTTTGTTCATGTCGGTGAAACGGGCCGCGGGGGCTGCTGTTTAAAGGGCGTGGCCAAACCTTTAGGCCACGCCCCCTCACGAAACTCAGATCATATGATCAAGGCAGGGCCAGTTACAACCATGTGAAGTTTCAGGAAGATTCGACCAAGTACGCCCAAGTTATAGCACTTTCGTTTTTCAGAATATTCAAATCAAAATGGCTGACTTCCTATTGGTTTTTGAAAAAAGTCCAACTGCGCATTTTCGTGTGTCTTGGGATGATACACGACCCCTCCGAATTTCGGGGGATTTGGTGAAACGGGCTGCCGGTGGGAGCCGATTGAAATTTTCTAGGGGGCGCCATTTCGCCATTTTGCGACTGGCATCGTTGAGATTTTGCGTACACCTAAATTTTCGCCAAGACGAATGTGCATGTCAAATTTGGTGAGTTTTTGAATATGGCAAAGCCCCCAAAAATGCAATCAAAGATGCGAAAAAAAAAAAAAAAATATCCTATGGAATACAATAGGGTCCTCGCACCGTTTCGGTGCTCGGGCCCTAATAATAATCCTAAGGAATACAATAGGGTCCTCGCACCGTTTCGGTGCTCGGGCCCTAATAATAACAATAATAATAAATCCTTGCATTTCAATAGGGTTCTCGCACCGGTAGAGAACCCTATTGTTTTTCCGTATTCGAAAAACAATAGGGACCTCGCAGGTATGTGACCTGCTCGGGCCCTAATTAAAGCTGCAAGCAGCGATGAACGGGCCCTTGCGTCCATGCGCATCGGGGCATTCTGCCGTCGGGGGGCATGCACCTATAAGTCTTGTCAGCTGTAATAAATTAAAAAAATAAACGTTATCTCTCACTTACATTTTCAGTATACAGGTAGGCACCCAATCCACATATGTATTTTTCCAAAAAGTAGAAGCTGAATACATGACCAATAGTTCAAGGTCTTCTGACTCTTTAAAAGTTGACATGGTGTCTCTAGCTCAAAGTAGGGACAAGAGGGACAAGAAGAGGTTGAAAGTCAATGAGTTTTGAAGAGGATTTGAAGATTTTCCAATTTACTTCCATTCACATTAATTAGACTGCCACTAGAGTGCTACCTATTGGCCTATTTGCCCCAAATTTTGCACAAACCCTCATCGGGCCATAGAACACAATTAGCAAAAGTGTTGTGGTAATCAGACTGTATTTGGTCAAGATATAAAAGACTGTCTGTTTTGAAAACAATGTGCAGGAATTTGTTATTTTATATGTTGGCCATTTTTTGGACGATCAAAATTCTTTTAATAACTTTTTGTCAGGAGGGTTGAAAGATGCTACATGTAAAGTTTGGTGCAAATCGGTGAAATCGCCTAGGAGGAGTTTGAAAAAGTATGTTTTTCATTTGTCGCGATTTAGCGAATGGAAAGTTACCGCGAAAGTGGGCTTGGCTTACACTACACAATTCAGCTGAATTCAGAGAACACGTAAATAGAAGGTTTTACAATGTGCGACATATAATGTGGGAGTTTTTAGCCAACAACACTTTTGCATTGAAAATAGTGCCACCTGCTGGTCATTTTTGGTGTGTGAGTTACAGAAGCCAGTCTATACCACCCTATCAATTTTATTTCCATGAGTGTTATGGTGTTGGCACAATGCCAAATATTAAATTAGACGGCCAACAGAGTGCCATCTAGTGGCGGATCAGTAAGTCCTTTGTCAGATATCCTCAGGAGGGCACTGACAATAACTATACCAAGTTTCGTGTTAATCTACCAACCGATGTTGAGATATAAAATATTTCAATTTAAAGAGTGCCACCTTGTGGTCATCCCCCGAAATTTTGCACTGAGCCTCAGGGCCTCCTGGGGAAGTAGTAAATTGAGTTTCATGTCATTTGGACACACCAATGTGGAGATATTCAACACTTCCTGTTTTGTTCTAAATCTGCAGGAAGTTGCTATTTAATAACTTAAGTATTCTTTGGAATATCGAAATTCTTTTAATAACTTTTTGTCAGGAGACTCCACAGATGCGGGGCGGCACAGTGGTGTGGTGGTTAGCACTCTTGCCTCACAGCAAGAGGGTTGCCGGTTCGATCCCTGGCGTGGGGGCCCAACCTGTCCAGGGTGTACCCTGCCTCTCGCCCAATGTCAGCTGGGATAGGCTCCAGCCCCCGCGACCCTTAAGAGGATGAAGCGGTTAGAAGAAGATGAAGACTCCACAGATGCTGTGTGCAAAGTTTCGTACCAATCGTAAAATTGCCTGGGAGGAGTTAGAAAAAGTAGGTTTGTGACATTTTGCGAATTTGTGAAAAAAAAGTGGTTGGCGGAAATGGGCGTGGCCTATACCACAAGATTCAGCACAATTCACTGAATGCATGGATATAAGGTTTTTGAATGTGCGAGAAAGTATATGGGAGTTATGAGCCAAAACACACTTTCCTTAATAATAGCGCCACCTAGTGGTGGAAATGCAGGAGGACAATAGATTATAAAATTTTTCACCAGGTGTTGTGGTTTGGTGAGTTTTGGGGTATGTTCAGGCAGTTAAAAATGTGATCATTTTGGCGAAAAAACAAAACAAAACAAACAAACAAACAAACAAACAAACAATATATATATATATATATAGTCATTCGAAAAACAATAGGGACCTCGCAGGTCTCCTGCTCGGGCCCTAATTAAAGCTTCAAGCAGCTGTGATCGGGCCCTCGTTCCACCATGCGCACGTGGGTGCTGTGGCACGAAGCGAGAAAGAAGAAAAAACCTGACAGGAGTGAATAAACGCAATGTTTCATTCATCCACCAGGTGGCGCTACAAGGGTAACCAGATGTGGCCAGGTGTGTTCAGGGGTGGACCCTCATCACACGTGAAATTTCAAGCAAATTGGACACTGCATAAAGGATTCATACCACGTTGATGTTCCATGGCGAAGGATGAAAAGTCGCCACCACTGCCGCAGCAGCCTCTGGATATTCATCAGGTTGATCGTCATTTGGCCACAAAATGTAGCTGATCAGGTCAGGAGCTTGAGGTTGGTGTTTGTCAGTATAAAAGATGGCATTTCCTGTTTCCACAAGGGGGTGCCATGAGCGAGATAGCCTACGAGCATATGGAGGCATTGAGGGCAGGGCTCTTATCATGTACAGAAATTTTGAAGCCGTTTGGATGAATTATGTGGGAGAGAGAGCTGATTGAATATGCATGGCGATGAATCAAAAATGGCAGCACCATAGCAGCCACGCCCTTTGACCTACAGACATGTAAAGTACAGCTTTGATCAGCATGGTCTCTGGATGATCTGTAAAAAATATGGAAATCACATCAAAATGACAAGTCAAAATCAAAATAGCCGACTTCCTGTTTGGAGTAGACCATTGGTGCCAGAGACTTTTATGTGCGTCTGGACAACATACCAATTTGTGTACCAATTTTCATGTTCCAACTCCAAAAAAAACCCTATGGGGAGGGGTTGTTGAAAATTTCAAGGGGGCGCTATAGAGGCATTTTGTCGTCCCCCCCCCCCCCCCCCCCCCCCCCCCCCCCCCCCCCCATGGGCAACGCCCCTATCAGATGTAAGAGCTCGTCATTCTTGACCTGTGTATCAATTTTCATGAGGAGATGAGGTAGTTGAAGCCATCAAAATGCCAAACGTATTTGGTGGCGAGGGATCGATAGTCGCTACGCTGCCACATGGACACCATCAGACATAGCTTCACAGCGTTGATAAGGTAGCTTCACCAACTTGTTCTGCATGCATTAGAAGTGGAATGAAATTGATGCGGTCAAATTTGTGGCATTAGTCCATGTTAAAGTAAAAACTGGTCACTTTCTGTTTCCACCGGGGGTTGCTGTGAGTAAGGTGGGATATTAACATATTGGGGAATTCAGGGCGGAGCCATCATCATGTCCAGCAAGTTTGAAGCTGCTACAATGTATAGTGTAGTGTGTAGTATGCGGGAACTGATAAAGCAGCAGAATGTAGAAGCTTTTAAAGGGATTTCTAAGCAATTGAATCAAGTGAAGTGGATTTAGTTTTAGGTCTGTCTTCCAGACCTAACCAGTTAGAATAGAAAAATATTTTATTCATCCCCCTGGAGGGAAATTCAAGTTAGTTGCTTAGAGATACCTTCTACCTGGACAAATGAGAATTTGCACAAACATGTTTACCAAGGGATGATATTTACCAACACAAATTTGTCATTTATTCTTTCTTTGATAAAGACCAGAGTTTCTGCTTTGTACATTCAGAATTGGGGCAAACACACAGGTTACCATTCCTCTCCTTCAGTGCTCATGTTCGCACTTCACACTGTTCTGTACACATGGCAATGGTGCTGCACTGGTACTACACAACTGCTGAATGACTAGCTGTTAGCCTGTCACTCGTAGCATCCAGGGATATGGCTGTTTCAATGAGCCAGGCAGGGAGCACACATGGGACTGTCTGTTAGATGATAGACTGTTTGTGTGTCACTCTTAGCACACTCCATCTCCACTGTCAAGGAATGTGATGTTGTTCATGAGCTGGAGCTTATTTTTTATGTGCATTCATGTTGTGCATTTAGTGTATACTGAAATTAGAGACAACACTGAAAGACATTGTTGGTCATTATGTTATTGTAAGACTTAACCTTTATTTCTTTTATGAATTAATTAATTGCAACAGACGGCTTGGCCTGCACATGGGGATGAAGGGTGTTGTTCATGACTGACATTGACTTAGCAAAAATTCTCCTCTCACCCACCTCCAGTGGAGTGGAGAACAGAAGGCAGTTCAGGCCTAAAAGTCTTCAGTCCTCTCACTGCTTCCATAGCCAGCTGCAGCAAAGAAGGTGGCACCTATGCTACCACAGTAGATGAGGGGTCATCCCTATGTTTCCAGGGTTCTATGTTTCCCACTTGGTTGAGCGGGCAACATAGAACCCGGGAAACATAGAACCTTTTTTGTGTAAGCGCGGAACATAGAACCTTTTTTGCAGGGTTAAGTGGGGAACATAGAACCCAGGAAACATAGAACCCTGGAAACATAGATACACTCCCGTAGATGATCACATCAGTGCCTTGCACACTCTGGAGGACACGGTCTCAGCAGGTGGGGACCACCTTGGGCATACTTTAAGCACCACATGACCGTCATTATTGCATCATGGATATATTCACCCAAAATGAGTGAAGGAGCAATATTGTAGGTTGTTCCTGCTGCAACGCTGTCAATTTGCCCATCAAAGGGACCAAAAAAGGAATATCTACTTATCTTATATTATCTTGTCCTGGCACATTTGTACTTCACAAAAGTATGGACCTCACCATGTCGGCCACTTTAGGCTCACATCCAGATCACCCGGTGTTAACTGTGCCATATTTCAGCCCAAACTGTCCCAAATATGTTTCAACAAAGGTGGGCCATGTGTGCTTCCTTATATGTGGGCCACTTTAGGCTCACGTCCAGATCTCCTGATGTTAACTGTGCCATATTTCAGCCAAAACTGGCTCAAATTGACATGTTCCACTGTTTGTTAAGTATTTTATTTTCTCCCTCATGTTTCATGTCTTGTCTTCCTGTTTTATTTTGTGATCACTCACCGCTGTCTCTGTTCCAGGTTCCTGTCTGCCCTGCCCCCTTCCCGTCTGTGTGCACCTGATCCCTGATTGTGTCTCCCGCACCTGTTTCTAATCACTCCCCATCAGCCCTGCATATATTCCCCCTTGTGTCTTGTCTCGTTACCAGTTCGTGGATGCTCTCTGCTCACGTTCCAGCGTTTTTCTTCAGTCATAGTCATAGTCGTAGTGTGTTTGATCCTTGCCTGTTTTCGACCTTGCCTTTTTGCCTCACATCTTGGATACCTCTGCCTGGTTTGTACTGCTTCCATGTGTACTTACCTCTGCCTGGAATAAACGTTGTTTTACTGTTTGTAACCGGTCTGAGTCGTGCATTTGAGCCCTGCCTTTTCTGTGCCAAAGTTCATAACACAAATATGTTTTAACGTAGCTGGGCCATGTGTGCTACCTTATATGTGGGCCATTTTAGGCTCACATCCAGATTAGTCGATGCTAACTTGCCATATTTCAGCCAAAACTGGTCCAAATATATTTCAACAAAGGTGGGCCACATGTGCTACCTCATATGCGGGCCACTTTAGGCTCACATCCAGATTTGTCTATGCTAACTTGCCATATTTCGGCCAAAACTGGCCCAAATATGTTTCAACAAAGGTGGGCCACATGTGCTGAACCATATGTGGACCAGCCTTGGTCTGCCACATATTTGCCAAAGATGGGCCATATTTGTTTTGTGATATTTGGACCGAATGTTGCATTTACTACATGGGCCAGTTTAGGTTCACATCTGTTTTGTCCAGGCCAGAAGAATGCCTACAGTGCCGGATTGTTACCTGAGGTGACCCACATCCGCATGCTATCTGGATTGTATCCTCACATACTGTGGTCGGTCACTTGTATCCATGATCTCATTGTTTTGGTCACCACACAGAGCCAATCCTCTGTCCTTTGGACCCTCGCAGCTGACAGTGTTAGGTAAGGGTTACTTTAAAAGTAATCAAAGTACGTTACTGCGTTACTTTTTAAAAAAGTAACCAGTTACTTTGCTGCGTTACTCCCTGAGTAAAGTAACTTTTAAAGTACTTTTGAGTATTCTACATTTCCTATTGGGCAATGGACCACAGGGCGCTAAGCCTACATTTTTTGTCTCCAAAATTAAAGTTATGGACCACTTGCCCTTCACTGAGATCCAATTCTCCCATCACAGCCGTCACTTTGACCAGTAGAAACACAGAACGATCAGCTGCCGTAAACAACTGTATGACAACAACACCCAAGCATTTTTAATATTTCCTCTAGGGATGTTACCACACAGAGTAAATGGGGGAAATGATGGCGTGAAACAGCAGAGGCACTTTGTCAACCCGATGAGTTAACGTTACTGTCATTAGCATCAAGCTAGCAAACAATGGTACATCCTCACGGTCGGACATAAAGTGATAACATTAACAAATAGCGGGGGGGTTTTACTCACTACAAATGCAGAGGCTGCCAGCTTCATTTCAAACAAACTACATTATAGACGGTCCGTTATCTATTAATCCCTCTGTGTGTTTATATATTTACATTATCCACTCCGTTGTCTTTATAAAGGTAGCATATCACACCGTCATTTCAAACGCAACACTTGTTTCAAATTAAAAGCCCCTCATAACCTCGGCTGAGAGAATCCCTCCATTTTCTAAATAGGCTTTTATTCTGAAACATTTGTCAGCACTTCCTGTGGAAGATACAGTAGCTTGATAGTTTGCATATGGCGCTTCAAATGTAGCTCCTGCCATCTGCTGACGCTTTTAGGTGACTACAACAACATGTCGGTTGGCACATGAACAGACACAATGACTGAAATAATAGTAAAAATAATAAAAATAGGACAAGAATAACCCAACGACATCACACATGCCGTGAAAGACGACCGGGGATAATTTGGGTACCAGCGTGTAGTGTGTACTGGCCATAATGCAAGTCCTGAGTCTGAAATATGTCTGTCAGCGAGTCCTACTCCACCTATTTAAACTCCACCGTAGACAACGGCAGCATTTCTCCAACCATGTAGCGAGCCACAAGCTCCGTGGCTTCTTTCAGACTGATAGGTTTAATGTTATATCCGTTATTAGAACCAAACGACAGCCGTCGGAGCTGAAGGACCAGCGTTCTAAAAGTAATGTAAGTAACTGATGTCTTGTTTGAAAATGTAAAAGTATTTGATTGCTCAAACAGCAAACTAACGTGTTAGGTTACTCGTTACTGCAAAAAGTAATCAAAGTACTCTAACGCGTTACTCTGTAACACGTTATACCCAACTCTGGCAGCAGATAAGGAAAAACTCACCAAAAAAACCCTTTAACGGGGGAAAAAATAAAAATAAAAACCTCAGGAAGAGCAACTGAGGAGGGATCCCTCTTCCGGGATGGACAGACGTGCAATAGATGTTGTACAGAACAGATCAACATGATAAATTAACAGAAATCCGTATGACACAATGAGACAGAAAGAGAGACAGAGATAGAGAGCTATGCAGGACAGACGGTAATGATAATAGCTCACAACAACAGTAATTAAAGTAATAATATTATATTAAAGCTGCAAAGTAGCAATGGGCGGGACCTCGGACCCTTGCTGTTGTCCTCCAGCTCACATAGATGGTGTGAATTAGCCTATTCATAGGAGTCGAAATGTCGAAATGATAAAACAAGCAATGTCAATAGAAGGCAAGGTCACTTTTGGCAATAAACCCATGACTTGGGAGTGGAACTTTGATGGCTTCTGAAAACTACTGATGAGGACATCAATCAATCAATCAATCAATCAATCAATCAATCAATCAATCAATCAATCAATCAATCAATCTCACAAATCACAATTTGCCTCACAGGGCTTTACAGCCCTGGGGGGGGGGGGGGGGGGGCTGTAAAGGGAGTGGAGTGTGGAGTGTGAGTGTGAGTGGAGTGTGTGCAGGGCTCAACAATAAGGATTGCCCGATTGCCCGGGGCAAGTAAAACTTACGGTCGGGCATGTAAACTAACAACTCACTTGCCCGATTGGGCAAGTTGCTAAAAACAGTAAAAGTTAATAACTAATTGATAAAATAAATATATTTTAAAACACGCTCTTCTGCTCTGATGCAGTGATCTCTCTGCCTGAAGTCACAGGCACAGCTGCGTAACAATGTCCTGCCCACAGCCCCCATTGATATTATTTTGCGCGACGGACGCTTCATATAATAACATAACAATATACTATTTATGGTGTTATGCCATTGTGTCATTTCTGTCTCTACATGGTCACGCGTTAACAATTCTCCTCTGCTCTCTGTATCGTTTAAGCCCTAACACTGTCATTTTTGTGTAGGAATTAAGCTACATTACATGACATATGTTGTTTTAATTAATAAATACAGTGTGAATAAAGATTACATAACATAAAAATAACTGCAGTCTTTGTTATTTGATAGCCACTTAAATTAAACAATTTTTATAGGGCAAGTAAAAACTGACTCTGGGCAAGTAGATCTCTGACCAACTTGCCTGATCGGGCAAGTGAAAAAAAACCTTAGCATTGGACCCTAGCATGTGTGTGTGTGTGTGTGTGTGCGTGTGTCTGTGTGTGTCTGTGTCTGTCTGTGTGTGCCATACTTCTACTGTTATTATACACAAATGATTATTGTCACATACGTATACTATCAGATATTAATATATACTTCCCACATGTTGTACCACAATAGCCAGAATCAGTCAAGTCAAACTCAATTTTAAAAACTGTAAAGGGTTCTTATGAAGGTGGTGTGAGGTTATATTTTGAAAGTTGCAGACATAAGCCATGTGACCTCATGAAACTTTGACGTGTGATGATCAAACAACACATCCATATTCATTTGAAATCATGTGACCTAGTGAAAGCTTGAGTGATATGTACTGGCTGCTGTGAGGATTTAAGTGCAGCAAACAGACACAAATATATACTAGTTAATGTCAGTGGAGAATCTGTGCAGGACTACATGTATTCCAATTCTTACTGAGGTAAAAGAGTTTCACCAGGACATCTTGTATTTACAGGTTTTTGGTATCAGGCATTTCTTTCAAAGTTTTAGGAATGAGCACCATGAGCTGGACAGTTTGGTCAACGTTATACTGTCATGTGTGACCACACACACACACACACATGCACACACACACACGCACACACACACACACTCTTCACTCTGACACGCAGACTGTCAGAGTGAAGCTTTTGTTATGCTAATTAATGAGAGCTGCAGCTCACACAGAGAGCAAAATGGGTTGAAAGTTTCTCAAACTGATCCTTCCAGATCCCAAACCGTGGGTCCGATCTTCAATCTGAAAGCATCACCAGATAGATAAACTTGTTCTGAACGTAGAAATATAAAGCTTTTATGTCTATGGACTCAAAAATGTGACCTTAATCACAAGTTTACAGTGTGTTGGCCCTCATCTTTTCTTACAGAGATCATCATGAGGATTTGTGTCCTGCACCTTCTAACGCTTCTAAAATCCAAACCATTCCATTTATGACAAAGTCCTTCACAAGTAATGTTCACCAGGGGTAGAGCTGTAATTTGTGCAAGTTTGAAGCAGGTATGATAAACGGTGTAGGAGCAAATATTTTTTGAACGACAGAATTTGTGAAAAACATCATCTTACATTTAAACAACAACAGCGCACTTCCTGTTGGAGTTAGGTCAGGGGTTGCAGCACGACATTTGTAGGTCTTTATGAGACGAATGAGAAAGTTTTGGTTTGGTCTTTCTAAGTGGTTCCTACCCGTCGCACTGGGCATTTTAGTGTGTCTAGGTAGCACAACAAATCGTCGGGAGGTTTTGGAGTACATCACCTGGAAGATGCCATAAATTCCAAACCATTTGAGGATTAAAGAAATTACGTACAATAATTGATAAGGACATGTTGAACGGTAATGTGTGCGAGTTTGAAGCCGATACGATAAACGATGTAGGAGTTGTTGATTTTTTAAGGAATTTCTTTTTTTGAGGAAAACTTACATTGAAAGGGAAATAGGTCACTTCCTGTTGGATTTAGGTCATGGGTGCGAGCGCGTGATTTGTAGGTCTTGATGAAACGAACACGGCTGTTTTGGTTTGATCTTCCTGCAACGTTCCTGTTGGCTCCACCGGCCATTTTAGTATTTGTAGGTGGCGCTAGAGAGCCCATTTTGGCACTTTTCGGATTAATTTTGTCATTTTCCAAAATTTTTCGCCAGTCCTGACATGCGTGCCAATTCTGGTGAGTTTTGGAGCATGTTCAGGGGGTCAAATTCCAGTTTAAAGAGGTGACGGGAGAAAGAAATAATAATAGTAAGAAACATTAGAAGAACAAGAGGGTCCTCGCCCTTCAGCCGAGGTCCCTAATTAAAGCTGCAAGCAGCGTTGGACGGGATCTCGCACTCGCGCCCGTTTCGGCCCCCAGCTTATGTTGTCATTGTGAATTATTTAGAAATATCAAACATATTGCTACAAACATCCAAAAATCCTTACAGAGCTGAACATTTTTA
The DNA here is from genome assembly GCA_013133815.1 of Cromileptes altivelis. Lineage (NCBI taxonomy): Eukaryota > Metazoa > Chordata > Actinopteri > Perciformes > Serranidae > Cromileptes > Cromileptes altivelis. The sequence goes on along the minus strand of CM023144.1, from coordinate 206,273 downwards.
TGTTTGAATGCTTTCTGTAGCTGTAGGTATGTAGAAGTGATGTCACAATATGCAAATTAGATGAGTGAATTTACTCTGATCAGATTCCCCTCCCTTTTTTTTGAGGATGAGATGACAAAAGCAATACAAAAGAAAAGAAATCTTCTGTGTAAATATGTTCCAAATGTTCTTTTACTGAGATTTATGAAATCTAATATGGCCACAGCCTAATGATGCCACAATATCCAAATTAGATGAGTTAATTTACTCCCATCCCCACTTTGGGTCATGATGAATATTTTTCTCATTTACAGTATGCCTTTATCTCTCACCACTTTCAAGCCACAGTCTTTTGAAATGAAAATGGAATATTTTCCTCAATAAACTCTGGCACCTAAAGGGTTAAAATGGAGAATGTGCCCCTGTCATGTCTGCATGTAAGATGTAGACACGCACACACATCATGTTTCTGTGAGTTTATGTGTGACAGCGGTTGCCATGTGCACCTGGCAGAAAAGCAGAGACAGACAGAGACAGAACACAGAGAAGAGACCTGTTTTAGTGGAGATGTAACTCCTCAAACAAGTTCTTCCCATTCCCAAACTGCTGATAAAGTTATGCAGAAGATCTGTTTAGCAGCAGTTGAGGTGGCATGTGTGCGTCTTCAAAGCTGACACAATAAACGGTTTAGGAGATGTTTTTTAAAGAGCATGTTCGAGGCGAAATCTTACTTTGAAAGGTCAAATAGCTCATTTCCTTTTGGAATTAGGTCATGGGTGTCAGCGCGTGATTTGTAAGTCAAACACACCAGTTTTGGTTTGATATTTCTACGACATTCCTATGGGCTGCAGTGGCCAGTTTAGTGCGCCTATGTGGCGCAAGAGAGCCCATTCTGGCACTTTAGGGGTTAATAATGTGTATTTGCTGTTTCAAATGAAGATTCTGCTGCTGTAATCTGTCCTTTAAGGATTGTGAGACACACAGACAGACAGGACAAATTTTCCTAAGTTTTGCGATATAAATTGTGTATGTACAGTGAAAATCATGGCCGAGGAGTCAGGTAAAGACAAAAGTTGTAGACGATTTTTAGAGCCCTCTCCACTCCTGAGCTGCCACTATGTCATCTCACTGTTTTTTTTCTGAGGGAAACCCCGTAAAAGAAACAGGGGTTCCTGTTATGCTGACTTTGACTCCACATGGATCAAGTGTCTATGTGCAGTAGAAGCTGATTGGACCTCCCGGTCGCATGATTGCACGTCATCATCCGAGCTCATAAAAGCCCCATGCTGCAGAGCGTTGGTCAGCGTTTTCACACCGACTTTGAGGTAAGTGGCTGTGTTAATCATAAACATATATACCGCATCGAGCGCTGAGCTGTACGTCAACGTCGCTGCCATATTGGATGTGGCAAGGCTGTGCTGTAAACTAATAGAAGTGAATGGACTTAATTTCATAAAGCGCCTTTCTACAAAGAAATTTACGTTAATGCCTCTCGTTTATTCGTTCACACACACACACTAATATACTTGGGAAACAGTTAGGTACAAAAACAATGATACGAACTTTATTGATCCCACACAGGAGTAATTCACGTTACATCAGCTATAGAGAACAAGGTAGTGCTGAAAAACAATACACAGTATATATACATAATACGTATAGGTATATCTATATATATATATCTATATCTATGTAGGCCTATATGTATGTATAGATACATTTATATATATATATATATATATACACACGTGTTTATATATATATATATTGTAGCAACCCTGCAGTAAATGTTCTGTTATAATGTCAGTGTTCTGTGAGTTAACGGCATGTTTGGGATTGAATGAGTATGGGTAGGGGGCGGGGGCGAGTGTGACGGGGATGGGGGCAATGTGTGAGGGTGCTGGTGTGTGTAGGAGCGAGATGGAGGAGAGAGCAGGAGTGCACAATTGGAGTTACAGCTCTTGTTTGTTGGTTGTTTTGGCATAGTTACGGCCAACAGTAACCTGTACTGTTAAGTAATAAACAGTGGTTTGCCGAATAACTGCGTCATCCTTTCCACACGTCCTGACGGATGCTACAGTAGATAGTATATCTATATATATATATATACAGTACAGGCCAAAAGTTTGGACACACCTTGTCATTCAATGCGTTTTCTTTATTTTCATGACTATTTACATTGTAGATTCTCGCTGAAGGCATCAAAACTATGAATGAACACATGTGGAGTTATGTACTTAACAAAAAGGTGAAATAACTGAAAACATGTTTTATATTCTACTTTCTTCAAAATAGCCACCCTTTGCTCTGATTACTGCTTTGCACACTCTTGGCATTCTCTCATGCTGCCTTTGCTAGCTTAGGTGATGACTGCTAACTGTAGGTAACTTTACTGTGGTAAACTCGATTGCTAAGGCACTGATGCTTGATTTAAAGAAATACTGTGAAATTTTAAAGGCAGTGCAGTGGATGTGAGATGGATTTTTAATATGGATTTTGATTTGTTTATGCTAATGCAGATTGATTTGTGTAATGTATTTAATTGTGCTGAGCTGTTAGCTTTGTCTGATGTTAGCCTTCAGTTAATTAACTGTTTGGTAACTACAGCTAACTTTTGTTTAACTCGATGCCTAATGAACAAGTGGTTGATTTAAAGAAATACTGTGAAATGTAAAATGCAGTGCAAAGCATGTGAGATGGATGTTTAACATTTGTTGGTGGATTTTGATGAAGTAGCATAATTTATGCTGATGCTAATGTCTGTTAGAGGTGTTTTGTGGTGACAGCATGCTGCCTTATGTGCTAGCTTAGGTGGTGACTGCTAACTGTAGGTAACTTTACTGTGGTAAACTCGATTGCTAAGGCACAGATGCTTGATTTGAAGAAATACTGTGGAATTTTAAAGGCAGTGCAGTGGATGTGAGATGGATATTTAATATGGATTTTGATTTGTTTATGCTAATGCAGACTGATTTGTGTAATGTATTGAATTGCATTTAATATGGATGCAGTTGTGTTAGTTGAGCATATACTGTTAAAATGAAAGCTCTGTGTAGCTGTGTGTCTGTAGCTTAGAGATTTGTAATGTAGTGTCAGCCATTTTACTTTAAGTGAGAACATGTTTTAATATGGATGCTGTTGTGTTAGATGAGCATATTGTTTAAATGTAAGATCTCTTAAAATGGATGACTGTGTCGGCCATTTTACCATGTTAGACATTTAAAAAAATATATAAAAAAATTATACAGCAGCAGTTTTCCAGGATATGTAGAGAGAAATGCTGTTGACTTAATCCTATAGGTATGTTATTACATCATTGTCTCTAGCAGGTATTTAATTGTACTGATTTTCTACATCACACTTATTGTTAAATAAAGCAATGCGTTTTCTTTAATCTACAGATAGCCCTTTCACTTGACAGTGTGATCTGCTACCCTCCTGCTTTGACAACTGCGATTGACCTGCGATCTGCAGTACATCTGTGATCCTCTGATCCAGAACTTGTACACTACACACAAAGATACATTCATTCAATTGTGAACACACATAACCATATGGTCAACACATTTCTGATTCCGTACATACATACGCATACACATATTGACACACACACACACACACACACACACACTTGATTATTTTAGTAGGTGTCTGTCTACTGCTTCCAAGGTAAGTTGAGCTATGTATGTATTTGAAGGCTGAGTAGTGTGGCTTTTGAGTATGATTAGCACACAGTGTGAGTGAGTGAGTGATTTGTATGATTTCTTTGTGAATGTTGAATTAATTTGTTTTGGTTGTTTGTGTATGTTTTTAGATTGCCAAGTCCCACCGGCGTGCCCAAGCCATGAAGAGGAGGATGGCGACGGCGCAGACTTGGACCCCCCTGCCACCTGTCCCCGAGTTTCGTGCTCGTATGTATCACATAGGTTTTTTTTTTACATGTTTCAATGGTACAAATAATATGTAATTTAACGATGTGTAAAACATGTGTTGACATTGTTGAATTTTGATTTGCCTGAACAGGGCGCGGTACTGGTTACCGCCATCGTGTGTGGAGATGGCCAACTTCGGAGCTGACCCAGCGCAGCCTCAAGTTGGTCACTCCAGCTCAGCATCCGGAGAAGCAGGTAAGATTTCTGTCTTATTCATAAAGACAGTGATGGTTGCATGGTGTCACGCCTGGTGTCTGTGTTCTAAAGCAACGTCTCTGTTGTCGCAGCACGTGTTCGTCGTTGGAGAGTCCCACCTGCGCGCTATCGTGGACGGGTTCGTGGCCATCCCGGAGGGCTGTCTGTCTTTTGGTTTTCTGTCTGTTCCAGGTGCAGACGCCAGGGAGCTGAGGATGGAGGTGCTGCGTGCTGCTGTTCCGTGGACCCTGGATGCCGTGTATGTGCTCACCCCGAGCAACAACCTCACTGCCAGCAGGACCATCAGTGAGGCAGCGTGAGGCGGCGTTGGACTTCGGTGCGCTCCTGACCACCGTCTGCAGCCGCTGGCCCAAGGTGTGTTTTATGTATTTATTTATTTATTTTTCCTTTTTTTGTTATTGCAGTCACTGTTATCAGTATTTATTTGGTAGTTGTGACCACACTGTTGTGTTATGTGCTTGTTAAAGGGAATTAATGAAGAAATGGTTGTTTTGTTGATGTGATATAAGACGTGGTGGAGTTTCATGTTTTTGGAGTGACATGTTGGTTGTGTTAAACTGTCTTTCAGGTGCACCTCAGTGAATCTGATAGCATGCCCATCCTGGTGCAGCTGCTGTGGAACGTGGCCTACCTCCAGCTGGCATCCCCTCCACCCGCGCCCCCGGTTTCTCCTCGGAGATTGCCGGGTGGCCGGTTGTCCCCCAATCTGGTCGTGACGGGGCACGTTCCCGTGCCGCGTCACAGTGACCCCAGTGAGTGGGCGGTGGTTGGACGGCATGGCAAGGTAATGTGTTGCTTCAAGACAAGTTATTTGTTCCAAAAATGAAATTGAACCAACTCTGTTTTTGTTTTGTAATGCTGGAACATCTCCGGTGGGACAGTCTGTCATCCCGTCCAACCCTGTGTGGTTCAGCAGTGGCATGTTGGACACCATGGAGAAGGTTTCCCCTTCTTCTGGCTCTGGCTGCCCTGCTGATCCGCCAGCTGGGCAGGTAAGCTGTTTACACATTGCGTCAATACTGCAGGGGTCAAAACGGGAGGACAGTTTTTAAAGAGGTTTGTTTTCCTTCCTACAGACCTTCCATGTGAAGCGTAAGCATAAAACATATGCCACGACAAAGTGACTGTTGCATTTTAATGGTTTTTGATTTTTATTCTGTTTTGATAGGTTCCAGCAACACCCGTGCCTGCCCCTGTGATTGAGTCTGCCTCCAAGCCCAGCCCAGCAGTCCAGGAGGTGTGTTTCATTTTAAATATAATGTCACTGATGATTTTAGGAAGCAGTAACATGTTGTCTTTCGTTGTATTATTTAGTAAAACCTCATATTTTGTTTTTGTGCCAGGTGCAGGTCACAGCCTAGCCGTCCGTGGAGGTGGTGGAGGAGGTTGCTGCAAGCGTGCCTTGCCGTGCCGATGAAGTCTGCCGTCCAGGAGGGAACCCGGATGTCACAGAGGATCGGCACAGATAAGGATGTTTTTGTTCCTTTTGTCAATCAATCAATTTTATTTATAAAGCCCAATATCACAAATCACAATTTGCCTCACAGGGCTTTACAGCATACGACATCCTTCTGTCCTTTGGACCCTCACAGCGGATAAGGAAAAACTCCCCCAATAAAACCCTTTAACGGGGAAAAAATGGTAGAAACCTCAGGAAGAGCAACTGAGGAGGGATCCCTCTTCCAGGACGGACAGACGTGCAATAGATGTCGTACAGAACAGATCAGCATAATAAATTAACAGTAATCCGCATGACACAATGAGAGAGAGAGAGAGAGAGAGAGAGAGATGCAGGTAATGACAGTAGCTTACAACATTATTGAAAGTAATACTATTATAGTTGTAGTTCTGGCTACTGTGATACAATATGCTGAAAGTATGTATTAATATCTGGTAGTATACATGTGTGACAATAGTCATATGTGTATAATAACAGTAGAAGTATGACTAATGACTAATGATGGCAGCAGCAGCAGCAGCAGGAGGCATCGGGCAGGACCACGGCAGCAGCACAACCACACACGTCACGCTGTCCAGGCACCGCTGCGATATGAGTTAATCTGAGAGACAGTGGAGCACAAAGGCCAAGTTAGTGACATCCAGAATGGCCGAGTTAGCAAGATGCAGTAATAGAATACGAGAGAGAGCGAGAGAGAGAGAGAGAGAGAGAGAGAGAGAGAGAGAGAGAGAGAGGGTGCCCGGTATATTATAGGGGGGTCCTCCGGCAGACTAGGCCTAAGTCAGCCTAACTTAGGGGCTGGTACAGGGCAAGCCTGATCCAGCCCTAACTATAAGCTTTATCAAAGAGGAATGTCTCAAGTCTAGTCTTTAATGTGGAGACGGTGTCTGCCTCCCGGACCGTAACAGGAAGATGATTCCACAGGAGAGGAGCCTGATAGCTGAAGGCTCTAGCTCCTGATCTACTTTTGGAGACTTTAGGGACCACAAGTAACCCTGCGTTCTCAGAGCGCAGTGTTCTGGTGGGGTAATATGGCACTATGAGCTCTCTAAGATATGACGGAGCTTGACCATTTAGAGCCTTATAAGTTAACAGTAGGATTTTAAATTCAGTTCTGGATTTTACAGGGAGCCAGTGCAGAGAAGCTAAAACAGGAGAAATATGATCTCGTTTCTTAGTTCCTGTTAGTACACGCGCTGCTGCATTCTGAATTAGCTGGAGAGTTTTTAAGGACTTACTAGAGCTACCTGATAATAGAGAGTTACAGTAATCCAGCCTTGAGGTAACAAAAGCGTGGACCAATTTTTCTGCATCTTTTGGGGTCAGGATAGGCCGAGTTTTCGCAATATTAAGCAGATGAAAAAATGCAGTCCGTGAGGTTTGTTTTCAATGAGAATTAAAAGACAAATTTTGATCAAATATTACTCCGAGGTTTCTTACAGTAGTGCTAGAGGCCAGAGCAATGCCATCTAGAGAAACTATGTCATCAGATAAAGAGTCTCTGAGTTGTTTGGGGCCAAGAACAATAACTTCAGTTTTGTCTGAATTTAACATCAGGAAATTGGTGCTCATCCAAGTTTTTATGTCTTTAAGGCAGTTATGGAGTTTAGTTAATTGATTACTTTCTTCTGGCTTCATCGATAAATACAGCTGAGTATCATCTGCATAACAATAGAAATTTATAGAGTGATTTCTAATGATGTTAGCTAAAGGAAGCATATATAGAGTAAATAGGATTGGTCCGATCACAGAACCTTGCAGAACTCCAAAACAAACTTTAGTACGTAAGGATGATTCATTATGAACATCAACAAACTGAAAACGATCAGATAAATAAGATTTAAATCAGCTCAGTGCAGAATCTTTTAGGCCAATTAAGTGATCCAGTCTCTGCAGTAGAATTTGATGGTCAATTGTGTCAAACGCCGCACTAAGATCTAATAAAACAAGTGCAGAGACAAGTCCTTTGTCTGAAGCAATCAGAAGGTCATTTGTAATTTTAACTAGTGCTGTCTCAGTGCTATCATGGACTCTAAATCCTGACTGAAATTCCTCAAATAAATTATTCTCATGGAGAAAATCACACAGCTGGTCTGCGACTACTTTCTCAAGGATCTTTGACATAAAGGGAAGATTAGATATTGGTCTATAGTTGGCTAACACCTCTGGATCCAGGGTGGGCTTTTTTAGTAGAGGTTTAATTACAGCTACCTTAAAAGACTGTGGTACATAGCCTGTTAATAAGGATATATTGATCATATCTAATATATGAGTGTTAACCAAAGGAAAGACCTCCTTAAGTAGCCTAGTTGGGATGGAGTCTAAGAGACACGTTGATGATTTAGATGAAGAAATCACTGCTGTCAATTCTTGAAGAGAAATTGGGGAGAAGCAATCTAAATATATATTAGGTTTTACAGCTGTGTTTGAGGTTAGATATGTACTATCTGAGGACAGGAGGTCATGAATTTTGCCTCTAATAGTTAGAATTTTGTCATTAAGAAAGCTCATAAAATCATTACTGCTAAGGGCTAAAGGAATATTAGGCTCGATAGAGCTTTGACTCTCAGTCAGCCTGGCTACAGTGCTGAAAAGAAACCTGGGGTTGTTCTTATTGTCTTCTATTAATGCTGAGTAATAGTTTGCTCTGGCATTGCGGAGGCCCCTCTTATAATTTTTGAGACTGTCTGTCCAGATTAAACGAGATTCTTCCTGTTTGGTCAATCGCCAATTCCTTTCAAATTTTTGCGATATTTGTTTTAACTTGCGGATTTGAGAGTTATACCAAGGACTGAACTTTCTTTGCTTCTTTAACTTCTTTTTAAGAGGAGCTACAGAGTCGAGTGTTGTTCGCAGCGAGCCTACAGTGCCATCGACAAAATGATCAAAGTCGGTACAGGAAACCTCTGTTGCTGAGGGACTTGGTATTGAATTTAATGACGGAGTAATCTTTTCCTTAAATTTTGCGACAGCACTATCATCAGCACTAAACATCTAGTATAGTAACTGTTGCTGAGTGGCGTGTAATCGAGTAAAAAGAAATCAAAAGTAATCAGATAATGATCCGATAGTGAGGGATTCTGTGGGAAGACTTTTAGGTTATCAATTTCAATTCCATATGTCCGAACTACAGTACAGGCCAAAAGTTTGGACACACCTTCTTATTCAGTGCGTTTTCTTTATTTTCATGACTATTTACATTGTAGATTCTCACTGAAGGCATCAAAACTATGAATGAACACATGTGGAGTTATGTACTTAACAAAAAAAGGTGAAATAACTGAAAACATGTTTTATATTCTAGTTTCTTCAAAATAGCCACCCTTTGCTCTGATTACTGCTTTGCACACTCTTGGCATTCTCTCGATGAGGTAGTCACCTGAAATGGTTTCCACTTCATAGGTGTGCCTTATCAGGGTTAATTAGTGGAATTTCTTGCTTTATCAATGGGGTTGGGACCATCAGCTGTGTTGTGCAGAAGTCAGTTAGCCGACAGCCCTATTGGAAAACTGTTAAAATTCATATTATGGCAAGAACCAATCAGCTAACTAAAGAAAAAGGAGTGGCCATCATTACTTTAAGAAATGAAGGTCAGTCAGTCCGGAAAATTGCAAAAACTTTAAATGTTTTCCTCAAGTGGAGTCGCAAAAACCATCAAGCGCTACAACGAAACTGGCACACATGAGGACTGACCCAGGAAAGGAAGACCAAGAGTCACCTCTGCTTCTGAGGATAAGTTCATCCGAGTCACCAGCCTCAGAAATCGCAAGTTAACAGCAGCTCAGATCAGAGACCAGATGAATGCCACACAGAGTTCTAGCAGCAGACCCATCTCTAGAACAACTGTTAAGAGGAGACTGCGCCAATCAGGCCTTCATGGTCAAATAGCTGCTAGGAAACCACTGCTAAGGAGAGGCAACAAGCAGAAGAGATTTGTTTGGGCCAAGAAACACAAGGAATGGACATTAGACCAGTGGAAATCTGTGCTTTGGTCTGATGAGTCCAAATTTGAGATCTTTGGTTCCAACCGCCGTGTCTTTGTGAGACGCAGAAAAGGTGAACGGATGGATTCCACATGCCTGCTTCCCACTGTGAAGCATGGAGGAGGAGGTGTGATGGTGTGGGGGTGTTTTGCTGGTGACACTGTTGGGGATTTATTCAAAATTGAAGGCACACTGAACCAGCATGGCTACCACAGCATCCTGCAGCGACATGCCATCCCATCCGGTTTGCGTTTAGTTGGACGATCATTTATTTTTAAACAGGAAAATGACCCCAAACACACCTCCAGGCTGTGTAAGGGCTATTTGACCAAGAAGGAGAGTGATGGAATGCTGCGGCAGATGGCCTGGCCTCCACAGTCATCGGACCTGAACCCAATCGAGATGGTTTGGGGTGAGCTGGACCGCAGAGTGAAGGCAAAGGGGCCAACAAGTGCTAAACACCTCTGGGAACTCCTTCAAGACCGTTAGAAAACCATTTCAGGTGACTACCTCTTGAAGCTCATGGAGAGAATGCCAAGAGTGTGCAAAGCAGTAATCAGAGCAAAGGGTGGCTATTTTGAAGAAACTAGAATATAAAACATGTTTTCAGTTATTTCACCTTTTTTTGTTAAGTACATAACTCCACATGTGTTCATTCATAGTTTTGATGCCTTCAGTCAGAATCTACAATGTAAATAGTCATGAAAATAAAGAAAACACATTGAATGAGAAGGTGTGTCCAAACTTTTGGCCTGTACTGTATAATAGGCTTTTATTGGGAAAAATAGCTCAAATGCGACCCCCAGTGGTAAAATTAGGTACGTAATTCACAGAAGTGGGAGTTGAAGAACACACAGACAAGGGCCTTAGCCAGACATTCCCAGTTCACGTTCACTACGTGTTTAGGTTTACCAGGCCTGTCTGGCAGCCTCTTCCACCATCAGACCCAACTCACCTCCAAGTGGTGAATAGTTGCCAGCTCTGCTCCTTTCTTCACCTTTGTCCAAGACATATGGCCACAGATCTGGTGATACAACGGCAAAGTCAATGATCTTTGACCAAGGGAGTTCTTGTACCAGGTACACTTAGAAACCTCCCCATGCTTAAACATAGTGTTCTTGCTGGCCAATCCATGACTAGTACAGAGGTCCAATGAGTACTGCCATTAGCATCAAGCTAGCAGAGAATGTTACTTCTTCATAATGGAGACGGACATAAATTAAGAAAATTTATTATTATTTATTATTCCCTCTGTATTTTTATAGTTTTACGTTTGAGCCGCTCCCGTTTGCCTTGATAAAGTTAATGCATTGCATCATCATTTCAAACTCAACACTTGGTGCATCGGTTTCAGATTAAAAGCCCCTTATAACTTCTGTTGAGAGAAACCCTTCATTTTCTAAATAGGCCTTTATTGTGAAACATTTGCAGGAATTCAGTAGTTTACATGTTTGCGTATGGTACTTCAAATGTTTCTCCTGCCATCTGGTGGTGCTTTTTTACATTACTACAACAACATTTGAGCTGGCACATGAACAGACACAGTGACTGAAATAATAGTAAAAGTAATAAATATAGGACAAAAATAACCCATTTTTTTTTGTCTGTTAAAGTTATTTCGGGGCTTTCTTTCCTTATCTGAATCTGAATCATGGATCCAAGGGACAGAGGGTATCATATGCTGTACAGATTGTAAAGCCCCTTGAGACAAATTAAAAATTAATTGACTTGACAAGTAATAGTTAAAAGAAGGATCCAGCAGGGGGAACATAGAGCTGTGGAGCTGCGTTAGGGGACACCTGCTGCCTTCCTCACCTGGTCATTGAACACACGATTGAGGAAAGTTGGAGTCTGTTCATCTCTTATTGGAGTGCTCCCCTTTTCAGGTATGAATTCCATATATTAATGTTTATTTGTGTGTGTGTGAGAAACAAATGTAGTTGTGAAGGACAGTTTCGTATTTTAGTTTGGTCTGTTCCATAAACTAAGGTGGTTATTTTCATGACACCATGAATAAACTACCTAACCTTCATTATACAACAGTTAGTTCCGGCCCTGCAATCTAATTGGTCGGGAGACAGTAAAACCGTGACGATATTGGAGTACAACATCACGGTTATTTCACTGTGTATGTATCACTCCGCCTCACAGCTGATTGCAATCAACAATCAAATCAAAACTGATGGTTCGTGTCAGTTAGGTCAGCAGTTGCGTTGTAGGCTAATTAATTCATCCACTGTCAAACAGCCAAAAATATGGATTTATTTCCTAAAATAAGTTTTGAATTGAACTATGAATGGTCATCAGAGGAAGATGAGGAAGAGGAGAAGCTGAATCTATCTGAGCACACATCCAGGTTTGTCAGTGTTTCATCAGCGGAGCTCAATGACTTGGAGATAAGCAACATACTGTCAGATCAGAAGGCAGAGTCGGCTGTGCCTGTGAAGCGACAGTCCACCATGCAGTCACCACAGCCTTATTTCACCGGCTGCACAATTAATGGAAATGTGCAGATAAATGTGTATAAAGAGTAAGTGCCTGGCGCACCATGTCTGCGTTACATAGCAACGGTGACAGCAGAGTCCTGAGGGAACTATTTTTGTTGGCGGAAGACAAATAAAATGCTTAAATTATCTATTTTGTCCTCATTTTTCAACATTTCTTAATCAGCCTTGTTTATTTAACTGTTGAATTGTTATATAAAAGCAATATCACACTCGAGCTTGTGATGTTATACTCGTATATCGTCATGGCCAGAGCCGTAACCAGGCTTATGAAACTAGTGAGGTACAAACCATGCGAGCGCACAAAGCGCGCGAGCTAAACAATTTTGAGCACTTATTTATGAATAAAAACTAAAATAAATAGTGTTTTAAACTGTGCAATTACACAAATACACAATCACATAATGTTGTTGACTGGATTCTTTATTTTTTCTTACTTTTGGCACTCTCAGATATAGATATATAGGCTATTATTGACCTTTTGGAGGGCTGGCTGGATTCTGTCTCCAGAGGGTTCAACTCACTGAAAGTACATAAAAAGGACAGACAGACAGACAGACTTATGATCAGTTAATGCAAATGTGACAAATAATACTGTTTTTTTCATCTCAATTTTAACCAGGTAAGCATTTGAGAACAAATTCTTATTTACAAAGGCTGTCTAACAGTATTACCTTTCGGAAGGCCAGGTGGATCCTAAGATTATTTTGTGTCAATCAAATTCAAGTATACAGTTAAAAAAGCTGGCTATAGAAAATATACTCAACAAAAATATTAACACTTTTGTTTTTGCTCCCATTTTTCATGATCTGAACTCAAAGATCTAAAACATTTTCTATTCACACAAAAGACCTATTTCTCTCATATTGTTCACATATCTGTCTAAATCTGTGTTAGTGGGCACTTATCATTTTCTTAGAACATGGCTCTCTTGAATACTCAATTCTGATTGGTCAACCACCGATATTCTGCGGTGTCTATTTCTTGACAGACCACCACTGCTCCGTGGAGCAGACCATTGCTAGGGACTCCATATTTATTAAGCTCGTCTCGATGGCGAGTATGGCGACTCCGTGACACAGACGCGCCCCGTAATCCCTTGTTTATGACAGATATGACTACAAAAATAAGAGAGGCTCCATCCACATCGTGGCTGAAAAGCAACCTTGCATGATCAGAAACTCTGACCCAGTGTCACAGCTCTCCTTTCGTCTCGGTGGCACCGCGAGTCGGCGACACAAACTTGCCCCGTAATCTCTTGTTTATGTCATATTTTGATCAACATTATGTTTCAAATTAATTATTTCACTCGTAAGCTGTGTTCTAAGCGGGATATTGTATAGTTTGGAGGTTGTTATGGAGAAATAAACTGCTTCAGGATGTATGGAACCCCTTGGCTTCGCGTCGGGGTTCCATACATCCTGACGGGGTTTATTTCTCTATACATTACCCCTTACAGAGATAATTGATAACACCTCACAGGTGTGGCATAGAAACACAACTCCTGATTGTCGGCTGTAGCGGTTAATATAGGCTAATTTGTGATCTTTCTATGAATTTGATTTTCATATTTTTTTTGTAAAACGTATTTTTTTATAAAAAATCCCAGGAAATAGTAACCGAGGTATTTACATCGGGTACCTCATAGCTAGTTACGGCCATGGTCACGGCTGTGATTGTCTACAACCGAATCACAGCTGTGACGATATCACAGTATATCACTCCCTCTCGTGTGATATTGCTTAATTAGTGCTAACCACAATGTTGTCTTCAGGGTAGTTGTACTGTCAGAGTAAAATACTATGAGTTGCTGTTGAAATGTGTAACTGTTAAATTTTTCTATGCTAGTGTTTACTGATATGTTACTATACTGCAATAAGGTGCTGTGATTGATGTATAAGATGACTGATGTTAGTGTTTTTTTCCAGCAATACAAGTTGTTGTGAATATGCAAGTGAGAGTGAAAGAATACAATATTTGGGAGGAATTAATATTTGGTTCAATGTTGCAGTTCGTTACATTCAAGTACAGTGTAGAGAGTGAGAAAGCTGTATAAATTGTGAGACTGTGCTTGTATCTACATAATTTGTATGAATATTGTAATACACAAGTTATTACAGACATGACCAAGGAAAGTTTGGTTTGGACAACTGTCATTTTTCCCCTCTGCAGGGCCGTAACATTAGCCATCCCAGTACTGGGTGGGTGGAGTGAAAGGGTGCTGTTACCTGTAGCATAATGGCTCACATGGTAAATTTAGCATATAGTGCATTTCCACAGCACTAATTATATTACAACAACAGTAGTGAACAGTAGAAGCAACAGTGGTTAGTAGTATCAATAGCAGTAGCCTGCTCCTATAGTGTTGCCAGCCTCAGGCCTAGGGATACCATAGACCATTGTATATGTAAATACATTGAAAACTGAAGCACAGTAAAACAAACATATAAATATAAGACCTAAGTGTACTTGTTCTTCAGTTGCACTTAAATTACATATTCACCTGCAAAACAACAAAACCCCAAATTCCTCTCATTTGGTTACTGTAAACATTTTCTCTAATTTGACTCTTTCATCACGTCACACGTCATTGTGCAGGGTCTTTAGCACCCTCGGTTTCAACTTCTCAGGGAGAACGAGCTGCTTGTGTGTTTCAGTCTGTCGGTAGAGTACACCCTCATCCACCTCCAGCTTATTCCATTCATACAGCAGTCTCCTCATCTCTCTCCTCATGTTACTTTTGTCTGTTTCGTTGGGAGTCCAGTTTTGAAGTTTTAAGGAAACAACATCATCATTGAGTCGCTGTATTTAACGCCATGTCTCTTTCAAAAGTCAGCAACAAAATACATATACAGAAACAGTTTAACATGAAAAATACAGGCATCAGCACTCAATATATCTTCACATCAGTAACAACCCAAAACAGGCCCATTTTGTGTGTCTCCTTAGCATCTCCATTGTACTGTTTACGTTACTTTACCCGTTAGCAACAGGTCCGCTAGCCTAGCATGGCAGTATCAAGCTAACCAACATTTATTTCGACACCTTACTGCAAAACCACTCAACTCTGGACGCTGCACGCTATCAACAGAGATTCACCACACTCTTTTCACTCATACTGAGGCATATACATGTGATTTTGAGGATTATTGACCCACCTGAATGTAGAAACAAAGAGGCAGAAAACATTAGCTTGCGTTCAGCTCAGCGGCAGGATTTATTCTGCAGCGCCTGCCTCTGAGAGGTTTTAGGTTCCTCCAAAGCTCTATGCGCCCTCTAGTGACCTGTTTGAGCATCGCATTAACACGGTAACCAGTACAGTACAAAGAAATTGGCATTTAATCACTGCTTAAGACACAATAAAAAATTTAAAAAATTTATGGGTGTCTGTTTTTAACTCATTTTAACTCATTTAACTTGTTTTAGCCATTAACTATGCTCTAATGAACTGTTAATATCTTTTTATGCAATTTTTAAACTCCTGAATATACACCTTTACCCCTTTACACTCTGTGCCTAATTATGTCTGTTTTCCACATTTTTAACCCTTTACAATAGCAGTACCAGATAAACATGGGGGGTAGTGCATTTTCAGCTTGCAATGCAATGCAGCATCTGGCCAGTGGAAGAAATTAGTGGTGGAAACAAAAGAAGTCAGTGACATGTAACCCTAACCTGTTCCTGTCACTATAAGATAGTGTTAAATGTACCAAATAGGAAATGAGGGTTGACTCTGTTCTAGGTTCGATGAGGCCCATACAGAAATCTGATATATGGCCATATATTAAAATAACATATATAATATTGGTGTCCATATATGTCTTTCACCAATATGTGAACATATATTGGTACATATATCTCTACTTATATTTCTACATATTTGGAACATATATTTTAAAATATTACAAAAATGGCCCTTTTTATATATGGAACATATGTGGCACATATATGTATGGCATATTCAGCACATATATTTTTCAAACATAGATGTCCCATATATTAGTACAGCATCAATGTTGGTATATGAAATAACAATATATTGCTTATATGTATTTGACTTATATGTCAAAATAAACCATTTCCATACATAAGTAATATATGTCATATCTTAATATTGCAAAGATGGCTACTGTCATATATGATATTTTCAAATATGACCCATACATTTCTCCAAGATATCTGGGCATATATGATACTGACATCAAATTAGATATTACTCTCAAAATAAGACCAGTTATTACACATGTCAGTTTAAAGGGATTCTTTGTTGTTGTTTTTTTCAACCTAGACCCTATTTTTCCATGTTCTTTTATCTAAATGAGTGGTGGGATTTGTAATATTTGCAATTGCTACTTGCTTCGTACAGGAGGTCTAGATTGAAAAAAAAAAAACAAAGAATCCCTTTAAATTTGATAAAAATGATTACATGTTGACAGTTAAATGTTTAAAACCATAAAAATACACTGTAGAAATGCATAGCTTTCTTAAAACTTTTAATTTATTTTTTTTGAATGTTACAACAACACAACATCACACCTCTGAGTGCAGCAGTGATTGAATCTTGAAGTATCAAATATTTGAATGAACGAACATTGAAAGAACTCTGAGCTTAATTTGAACTCAAACTGAAATTTCAAACTTATCAAAATGTTTTAAGCGTCAGAAGACTCACTCTCCTCGCTCCTCCTCCTCTTGGCCAAATGTGCCCTTATTTCGGCCAATTTACAATTCACTGCTGTTCCAATGGCTCCCCGAGTGGTTGCTGGATGCCGGTCCATCACTGCATCTGCTGAAATGCAGAGGAATAGGGTTAAGTTTAAAGCTTCGCCACAAAGAACACAAACCAGGGCTTAAAGTGGGAAAATCCCTGTGCCTGAAACCTTTTAGAGGCTGACGACGGGTATGGGGGACAGTGGGGTGCACTTTGAGAGTATCAATCTAGTATCAATTCAAGAAGCTAGTGACCAGGGCCGGCCTAATATATTTGGGGTCTCTAAACTTGAAGTCTAAGCCTATATGGCTGCAACTGAATATCCTGTCCCAGAATATTCCCATGCCTGAATTCAGGCACTGTGCCTGAGAACTTTAAGCTTCAGTCATTCAGGCTAGGGACATTTTTATTCAAGATATTGCCTCCTACTGACAATGACCACTAGATGGCACTGCTTGCACCTAAGATCGCCTTTCTGCATGGGAAATGTGCGAAAGACTTTAGAAATAGGACTGTGCTGTATGTGCAAACAATAGCCATGTTCACCAAAGATTGCCTTCATTTTTACTTCATCTAAGGCCTGGCGCGCCTCTCCTCTCCCGCCGACCTGGGCTTCGCCACCTGAGGGAATGTAAGGAGAGTAGTGAAAGGAGAGGCTGGCCGTCTTCTATTCCACATCCATTACCGCCATAAATACACATTAGCATCTCATCAGAAATAAAGGAAAGCAAGGAAAGGAAAGTAAAGGATCAGAGAAAAAACAGATTTCAAAGCACAACAGTTTAGGACATGCAAGTCTCAAGACTTACAGGGATACTTTGGTTTTTTCCAACCTGGACCCTATTTTCCCATCTACTTTTAGCTAAATGAGTGGTGGATTTTTCAATTGTTCCTCGCTTCGTACAGGAGCAATTGCAAATATTGCAATCCCACCACTCATTTAGACAAAAGTAGATGGAAAAAACAAAGTATCCCTTTAAACTGATGTGTAATAACTGGTCTTATTTTGAGAGTAATATCTAATTTGATGTCAGTATCATATATGCCCAGATATCTTGGAGAAATGTGTGGGTCATTTTTGAATATATCATATACAGGCTAGGGGAGTAATGGATTACATGTAATGAGATTACGTAATCAGGATACAAAAAAAAGATAACTGTATTCCATTACATCACAGAGGAAAAAGATGTAATCTGATTACAGATACATTTAGCAAAAATGGAGATTACTTTGCAAGGATTACAATTTTATAATACATTTGGAAAATAAATATGATATACTACCTAAACTGATATAAACTTATACTACTAAAAGTTTATGTCAGTTTATTTGAAGTTTGAGTGTGAAGTGTGAATAACACGATGTTGCTTAACAAAGTACATTTAAATGTACATGATTACTGATATTAATCTAAATGTACATTTGCACAAAAAAGGAAGAAATCGCTGAATAAATAATTAATAAATCTAAAACCATCATAAAACATCAAATTAGGCAAAAATTTCACCATATTTGGTATTGAAGTAATATTGTAGTAATTGGATTACGTTACTGATTACATTTTTTAACGGGTAATCAGTGACTGTATGGGAATACATTTTTAAAGTAATCCTCCCAACCCTGATCATATATGACAGTAGCCATCTTTGCAATATTAAGATATGACATACGGTATATATTACTTATGTATGGAAATGGCTAATTTTGACATATAAGTAAAATACATATGGTGAGCAATATGTTGCTATAGATAAAAGTAGATGGAAAAATAGGGCCCAGGTTGGAAAAAAAAAACAAAAACAAGGGATACTTGTTGTTTTGCAACCTGGCCCCTATTTTCCCATCTACTTTTGTCTAAATGAGTGTTGGGATTTTCAATATTTGCATTACAATGGGGCAAGTGGCAAATGTCACATGTTGACATTTGCCACTTGTCCCATTTGATTACACTGAAACAAGCTTTGGAGCTGCATTGGTGATTTCAAGCAAAACAGAAACTCACATATTGAGGTGATAGCGGGATCTCACTGGCTGGTGCCAGTGCTGGTCTTGCAGTCATCTCTTGGACCTGCTGGCTTATCTTTGGAAGCTCTGAATCAAGGGGGAAACAAACAAAAAGGTAAGATGGGGAAAGAAAGTTTTGTCTGATCAAATTTCATCATATCGACCTTATAGTCATGGGTTTCAAATGTAGTCCTAGACCTGCTATGTTGAGTACCACCACCACAGGTGTTTAAATCTGTTTGATTCACACCTGTGTTGCTACCAAACATGGCAAGTGTATGACTACATTGCCAGCTGCAAAGCATGAATTGTTATGATCATACCACTGAAAACAAAATTCTTGAGCTCCTGCAGTTCGTGCCGAAGAAGCTGTATCTCTTCTGTAGCCTTATCTTTCTCTAACCCCTGGCACTGGGATAGGGAGGCCGCAATCTGCTGGTGTTGGAGATGTTTTGCCGCAGCTTTATCCTAATGATGTATGATGAAAGACAATCAAAGCGTTAGCAAGTGATTTCAAGCAAATATAAACTTGACTTCTAACAACGCTACAAATAACGCAATTAAGCTAGTTAAAGGGATATTCTTTTTTTCAACCTGAATCCAATTTTCCCCATCTACTTTCATCTAAATGAGGTGGGATTTTCAATATTTGAATTTGCTACAGTACGGAGTGAGGGACATGCCTGCCTGCATGCCAAATCCCCCTGCATCATGGGAAACGCTTCCTCCTCTTTCACACAAAAAAGACTACACAAAAGATTAGGGGGCACGGACACACACACACACACACACAGTAAAAAAAAAAAAGTTGTAACTCTAACATAAAAAAAAACCGTTAACGTTATGTTACATGTATTTTTCGTTGTGAACTGGGGACACGACCGAAAATACTAGCTAGCGTTAAGTAAAATTAGCTACGTTATATTCTAGCTAACATTAACGTTACCCACTTGCAATTTTTAGTACTTTCGCCATGTAAATGGGAAAGCCGCCTTTTGGTGCCCTTCCCGTGCCCCATTCCACGGCGAACTCATCCCCACGGGTGATTTCTCCGTCTAGGAATTTGTTTTCATCAAAATTACAAATCTTCTTTGTGTTAACAACACTTAATTTGCCATTATCACTATCGCCACCCCACTGAACCAGGGCATACATAGCTACTGGTAAAAATGACAAAAATGTCAAAAGAATAAGATAGGTAAAATGAGCTTTACTTGATGCTGCTAACTAAGCGCAAATCTCACGTTCAAGATGACAAACAGTTAAAGTTTGAAATTGTAGCTGATTGCTATGCGTGAGGGCGGGGGACCCCGCCCTCGCGCATAGCAATGGAGTGTGCCAGGGCTGACGTTAAAACCCTGAAGTTTAGCATCGCGCTGGTTCCCGGAAGAGTAAGTGAATGGGATTTTTGTCTTGCGTTTTGGATTATGTCAGAAAATAAGCTCTGTGGCTAACATAAGTTTATGATACTTACACGTTTTTTTCAGCGAGATTATCTTCACACATGAACACCTTTCATACCATATTTGAAGCTTAAATGCGATCGCCATAAGTAAAAAGCTAACGTTAGCCTTTAATGGACTAATGATGTGTTTGAGTGCACTCGAAGCTCAGAAAGAAGTGGAAAAGGGCGTACAATGCAGCAAGAGTTGACACCTGCACAGCTTGCTATGACGCATGCAGGATTCCCCTTGCTGGTGCTTGCTCTCTCTCTCACTCTCCTTTAAGTAGCTGATGTACTTCCCCAGAAGTATTTTTAAATGCTCGAAAGACATCCAAACAAACATCAACTTACTGTGGCCGGCCATTTTTTCCGAGGTTGCGCAATTAAATGCATTTACCTCGGAAGTCAGAATTTCCGACCTGGATCTTTCCGAGTTCCGAGTGCAATTGAACGCAGCATAATGGGCAAGGTAGCCTATCACGTTGCAGTCGCGGTCAAATGGAAGACCGCTCGTCCTGCTCAGAGGCATTACGGAGTAACTTCATTGCTCATTTATTCGATTTCAGGGGAGGGGGGGCGGTGTATTTGCCGTAACGTTAACCAGCCTTACCATCATAACCATGGAGTACAGAAAATATCTAAAGGATGGGGCAGCAATTCCAACTCGAACGGAGAAAAGGTGGAGAAGGTAACGCATTATTCCATTATGCTGACAGTAACGTTTGCAAAGTGCATGGCGAACTGGCTAATGTTAGCTAGCCAGCAAATCACTTCATGTTAGCTAACTCTTGGCTAAGCTAGCTACGTTACTTGATAGCTGTGAGCTAACGTTAGCTAGCTAACAGTTAGCTAGCTGGGACTGGACTTGGAAGTGTATTTGAGCTGCTTAACGACGTTAGTTTACCCAGGCCTGCCCCCCCTCCCGTTTTTCCAGGGATTCTACCAGCTAACGTTAGGTGATGGGCTGGGTATGATTAGTAAATTGTCTTCAGCTGTTGTGTAACATAATTACGAAATCCCTTGCAGGAATGCTAGAAAAGCCACGTCAACAGCCAGGCTACCAGGTCAACAATGTGTTCCCATGACACAGGTACGTCATGCTTAATTACCTTCTTTTCCTCTACTGGTGAGTTGTTGTCCTGTGCTTTCCACTAATTTGGCAGGGTCAAAATCTCCAGTGTGTTTCCTGGAATTCCTGTGTGTCTGTGGTTATGGTTACCTGTGTTGGGGGTTATCCGTTACAACTAATGCCATTACTGTAATCGGATTACTTTTTTGAGTAACGGAATAACTTAACGCGTTTTGCGAGGCACGTAGTAACATTATCATTAAATTTTCAAATGAGTAATCCGTTACTTTTGCCAGCGTTTCTCTAAAACGGTCCACCGGCCAGGTTTGTGAGCATTTTTCAAGGCAAATTATTTTTGCGACTGGGACAGAAAGAGAAATCACCATGAAAACTGTGTCTGTGTGTCCCTCCTCATCCCTGCCTGCGGGCTCTGTGCGTCTGTGTCTGTGTCGGTGTGGTGCGATGCGGTGCGGGTGTGTGTGTGTGTGTGTGTGTGTGTGTGTGTGTGTGTGTGTGTGTGTGCGCGCGCGCACGTGTAAGAATGTGTGCGCGCACGCGGGTACACCACTCTTACTTTGAAAGAGCTATAAATGGGATATTGTGTATATCATTCTTGTTTTTAGCCTTCAGGGTTTAATGATTGTGTCGTACTCTTGCAATGGTGGTTCTGTAATAATGTAAAACAACTTGCCAGAGAATCACAAATGGGGTTTATTTTATTGGGAACAGAAAAATAATCCAAAACTAACCTAACGCTGTTACTTTTCTCAGTTAGTAATCCAGTAACTTAACGGATTACATTTAAAAGTAACGATACCCAACACTGATGGTTACATGGCACCAATGAACTGATTAAAGCTGGTTTTCTGGACTTACCAGATTATTCAAGTCCTCATGCAAACGGCTAAACCGATATCCATTATCATTAACCGGATGCAATAATCTGTTTTCTCAGCCCATGTAAACATCAAAATCAGGTTATTTAATCAGATAATGCCAGTTACTGGTTTTGGTCGTCATGTAAACGTAGCCTGTGTGTCTGTAATATGGTGTGCCCCATCCATTTCATAAGTTGTCTATATAAACAGTGCGTTCCGACAACATGTAAGAGTATACATTCTTCTCCCTCCTCACCAGCCTTTGTTACATGGTCAGGCATGAATGAATAAATGAATCAAGATTTTTATTGAATGGACTTCACAAATATAATCGAAGGTCACATGGACAGACCAGATACAATGCTAAAGTGGTTGTAGCACAAGTGCTAATTTTCACCACCAGTCCATAGGAGTCTTTTACACATAGAATACATCGCATGTCAGTCAAATATACATAGAAAATACAGACTTGAAGTCATAATCATTCATGATCACAAGCAAGCTAGTCTGTGTCTACACGTGTGTACACTGTTGCTTTGCCTGTAACCACACTTTGAGCCCTTTGTTAAAAGTGTGGACATTAGACTCAAGTTTTAAAGGGGTTAGCTACAAGTTTAATTCCTCCCAGCCAGTAGGTGTCGCACTCTCACACTCGCCCGCTCTCACTCCAACCTTCAATTGTACTGGTTGCCAGATACGCCAAATAGTAGAAAACACATCTGAATTGTTTAACACTAACTCACCTGCAGATGAACCTGAAAAACCCGCAGCATCACGCCTGCACCAGGAATGCTACAGTACCGGCTGACCATTAGTTAGCATTAGCAAACATTTAGTTTACCTGTCCAGAAGGAAAGCAGCAACATCCGTGTGGCTTTTCAGCCCCTTTGCTTCCTTGAATTGGCACCAACGCTGAAAAGCTTGGCCGATGTTTACTCTGGTCCTGCCCCGTTCTAGATCTGCTTGTGACATGTAACGCCGGGAAAATGCCATTTCTCCACAGAGCTATCACGATCTGGCACCCCCTGAGCTCCGCCTCACGTGACATCTAATGCTGTTGGCGCAGAGATAATTTCATGTCGATGTTGCCATCGTAGCCAGATGTAAATATTTATATATTTTGGACCCGTAAAAATATATAAAATTTTTTATCCACTATTTTTTTTTCAGTCAAAGTAATACTTTTATTCTGCACCCCTCTAGACGTTTTGTGGATGTATTTGTTTGGAAAAATTAATCGTTTGATGAGAATGTTGTAGCTGTGGGTGGCGCTTTGCTTCATGTCACAGTCACACACCATTCTATACCCCGACCATGGAGCATGGGTAGCCCACACGCAATGTCCTGGACACCCTTTTACCTCTTTCCCGACAATACAGCTCCAATACAAGGATACCCTTGTTTAGCTTAGTTCAGGTCAGGTACATAAAAACTGAAGTCCGTTTCTCTCTTTCTCCACTGACCACTATGGCCACAAGAAAGGGTGGTGTGCATGTTCTGTGTTACTCACCTGGCTGTGTGCTACCCTATATTGTCATTGTCATCTTTTACAGAGTTCTGCAGCAACAGTCGGCAGGGACTATGATGGTGACCTAGAACAACCCGCCACATGTACAACCAGCCTCCCTGGACAACAGTGCGGTCTGATGACACAGGTAAGCTTACGTTCTCTTTCTCCACTGACCACTGTGGCAACAAGAAAGGGTGGTGTGCATGATTTGTGTTACTCCCCTGGCTGTGTGCTAACCTATATTGTCATTGTCATCTTTTACAGAGTTCTGCAGCAACAGTCAGCATGGACTATGATGGTGACCTAGAACAGCCCGCCATATCTACAACCTGGCTTCCTGGACAACAGTGCGTTCCAATGGCTGAGGTTACCCACAACCTTGCCCTCCATTCAGCTCCACATCCTCCAAGTGAGGTACTACAAACCCCAAATGCTGAGGAGACAAGAAGACAGCACGAACTGTTATTAATGACTTTAAAACTTAAGCATGGACTTACTGACGAGGCACTAGAAGACACCCTTAAGGTTCTAAATGTGATAAGCGGAAAGCATGCTGTGTCTTCCACCAAACATTTTTTTTACAAGTCATTTGATGAAATTAGGAACAACATCCAGTTTCACCATGTATGTGAAAGGTGCACACTCTCAATGCACATTGAGGGATACAATGTCATATGTAGTCATTGTCAGATTACTTGTAACACTAACGATCACATGAAACAGGGTGGTTTCTTTATAGTATTTCCACTTACACCCCAGGTGAAGGACATCATGGAACAAACTGAGATAGTTAGTCAGTTGACAAATAAAAACAGTGCTCACTCTGGCCTGTATTCTGATATCACGGATGGTGACCTGTACAAGAAATGTGTCCAAAGCAGTCAAGCTCAATC
Organism: Cromileptes altivelis; assembly: GCA_013133815.1. Classification (NCBI taxonomy): domain Eukaryota; kingdom Metazoa; phylum Chordata; class Actinopteri; order Perciformes; family Serranidae; genus Cromileptes; species Cromileptes altivelis. Next base: position 181,688 of record CM023144.1, on the reverse strand, counting down.
TGCTGTCCATATAAACCTAACATTATCTTTTAGTTTTGATGGTGTAACAGTCTTCAAGAAGTCAGCATACAGTATTTGGCCCCTTCTATACACAATCAATGAGTTGCCACCTAATTTGAGAGCAAAGCATGTCATGTTGTCAGCATTATGGTTTGGTTTTGAAAAGCCAAATTGCAATACAGTCTTGGCACCCTTTGTTGAGGAATGCAGTAAACTACACCAAGAAGGATTTGACTGGATCAGCACAGATGGGGTTCATGGCAGATCAAATGTGTTTCCACTGGTTGCTGTTTGTGACTCAGTAGCGAGGCCTATGGTCCAAAATGTAAAGCAGTTCAATGGCGAATTTGGCTGCTCCTATTGTTTATAATAATGTAATACAGAACTGAGAACTCATGCTCAAACAATGGAATTTGCTAACGAGGCTGTAGCAACGCACACCCCTGTTAATGGTGTAAAAGGACCGTCTATTCTGTCTGCATTACCATCTTTTGATATCATACACGGTTGTGCACCCGACTACATGCATGCCTGTCTTCTTGGTATAGCAAGGACATTAACAAGTATGTGGGTTGAAAGTGACAATCACGAACACCCATGGTACATAGGAAAACGCATTCCAGAGATAGATAGCACACTTCTGCAAATCCAGCCCCCCTCATGTGTGTCCAGAGTGCCTAGATCTTTAAACGACAGAAAGTACTGGAAAGCACATGAATGGTTTATATGGCTTCTGTATTATAGCGTACCTACACTTAAAGGGATTTTACCAGATCGCTATCTGTTGCATTGGGCAAGACTTGTGAAAGGTTTAGCATTGCTCCTGGTACAGCTTACATGTCCTACAATATCCACCTTTTGCCTTCATATGGCACAAAGTGTGAGAGACTGGGGTCCCCGATGGGCTCACTCAGCTTTCGTATACGAGTCATACAATCAGGACCTTCTTAAAATGATCAAAAGCACACAAGGAGTTCCTTTGCAAATAGCAAGAACCTTTCAAGTTCAAAAGGTTCTGCCAATGTGTGCCAAGAAAACTCTAGCTAATGCCTCTTCTGAAGTTATTGAAACCTTTGAGGATTTGGTACAGCAAAGGCGGGTACAGCATGCTGTTAGATGTGAGGAGGTCACTTCACTAGGGGGGACTAAGAAAGTGGAACTCAATCTAGAGGACTACCTAGCCCTTCACAATGTGGTAGACTATGTAAAGAAAGATCAACAGGTCACTTATTGTGATAGAGTGGTTCTAAGGGGTGAAGTCATTCATTCCTGTAGAAAATCAAGAGAAAGGAAGAGGAACTCTCATGTCGTCACACTTACAGATAACAGTCCTTTCATGGTTGAAACATTTGTCATAGCTGATCTAGGAAAAGGAGAATCGTGCTATGCCATCGGTCAGTATGTTGAGGAAAAACGCCACAGTTTTTTTGCATTGATGCTGAACCCTCACCATTTCATACCAGTCGGAAAAGTTCTTGGGCACCTTACAGCTATACCTGCCTCATCTATTCGTATGAAGTGCCTATTTATGGATACGCCAAAGCTAAGGGTGAACTATGTTTTTACATTCTTGAATAGATATGAATCCATAACCTGAGACACCTTTGACAGTGTAGTTGTCAAAGGCTGTAAGCAAGCCCCCCCAACTTTATATTTATCTGTTAGTTATTTATTTTACTTGTGCTCTTTGTTTTATATTTTGTATTGCACATGGATTACATTTTTGTACATGTATTGTAATAGATGAGAGAGCACATGCTGTTTCATGATTTAAAATAAAATAAAAATTGATAAGTAAATGAAATTGCATTTATTTTCTACACCTTACTTCTTAAGTATAGGGGATACTTTCTCTGAAACACTTATATCTATATGTTTGAACATTTACTTTGGAATGCATCACAAAAATCCATGGGCTACATACATGTTTGCACATTTATACTGTAATGTATGTCATTAAAATATGTAGACCACATGTTTGTAGAATTATTCTGACGTGTAAAGAACAAATATGTAGATTACATATTTCAACATGTATTTTTGAATGTTTGTCATAAACAAATATCGGTAACACTTTATAATAACTATCTGTTATAACTAGTTAATAGATAATTTGCAAACTGTTAATGAGTTATTAATGACTTGTTAAGTGTTAATAGTTTAAGGATTTATAACGATGCCTTATAGATAGTTAATAGACCATTAATAAACTGTTAGTTAATGAGTTATAAATGACTTGTTAAATAACAGTTTAAGAATTAATAATTGTGCCTTATAGATAGCCAATAGATAACTTACAAGCTGTTAGTTAATGAGTTATAAATGACTTGTTAACTGTATGTTAATGATTTATAACTATACCTTATAAACTAGTAATAGATCATGAACAAGCTATTAGTCAATTACTTACTAATGACTTGCTAAGTACCAGTTAATAGTTTATATATGTTATTGGGACGTTATTCTAAAGTTGCAAATACAGCAAACAGCAAATAAGTGGAACAAGTTCAAGGTACAGAAATTTGATGTGATATTTAAAATATCAAATTTTTGTACCTCAACCTTGTTCCACCCATAGGCTTTTCTGTGTACTGTATTTTACCAAAGAGACACCACAGATGAAATGTTGAACATCGTGTTTAATGTCTAGAAACACACATACTGAGCCATCACATGGCAGAACAGCAGTATACAACAGTATACAAACCCATGAGGTTTGGGCACTTTTTGTGTAGGACATGAAAACAAAATAAATCAAAATCAAGCCATTGGCATTATTGATATGAACATGTCTTAGCACAACTTGGACCCTCTATACTTAGTGAACCAGACCCGAGCTACAGCCGAACTGCTCTAGGGCACCATCCCACAGTGACACAACACCTAAGCTTTCTTAGACAGAGGAATCAGTTTCCCCTTTCTTTTGATGTTCAACATCCCTCAAAAGGTTTGGGTCATTAATCAACACTTCCTGACATTTTTTGGCAAAGTCCTGCAGTCGTTGCTGTGGTGTATGAGCAACCAGCAACTCCTTGTATTTCTTCGGGGCCACAACAGCCAGCTCACAGATCGGGGCATTGGCGACGACGGTGTTTCGGTCGACACTGACCTTTCGATATGCCACACTCAGCTTTCTTCCTTTCTTGTACACCTTAAGGACTTTTCTGTATCTCTTGATGACCTCCTCAGGATGATGTGCTGAAACAGATAGAAATTTAGTTAAGTATAACAAACATACAAGTAGTGAATCGACACAGGGAAACACACATAGATGCAAAGTGGTTGCAA